>BQNB010006696.1:7610-93279 GCA_026074375.1 Tanacetum coccineum | reverse complement strand
TCCTGTGTTAAAATAGGAGTCCATGATCGAATTTGTATCATTTTGGTAATATGCACCCTTTTAAGAGTCTGAGTCTTATAGTTTCATATATATTATACTTTTTACGTATATACAAGTACCTTTCATGATTCACAAAGAATATATATCACATATTCAAAAAATCACATAGACAATATTTAAGAAAGGATTTATGTACCTTTTTAGATGCATCGATGAAAAGAGGACAAGGAAGTGGATAATATGCAAGAGATCCCTTTATTTATGAAAATGAATAGCAGAGAAAAGTATATGCAAGAAAAATTTTGAGACGAGAGATTTTTTTTTTGATACCATGGCTTGACATATTTGAGATCTTATCAAATCGGATCATGAATCATCTAGATCATAGGTCTCTTTTAAAAGAGATATGTCACTGTACATAAAAGTTGTAAACGTACTTGGCCTAAACCTTTCCGCAGCTTAATATGTACAGATCTAGAGTGATCGGCCATGAAGGTCGTTTTTGAGAAGATACCCGATGTCAAGATCATAGTTTTTTTTTTACAAAAATAAATTTAGAAATGGTTGAGAACCAATTTGGTCTAGCCCACAATTAAACATTTGATTAAGGCCCAAAAATGCATAAGCCCAACATACACATCAGTCAGCCGGTGCTGTCGAAAAAAACTGAGCCGGTGCTTTTGGACAATAGCATCGGTGGTTCCGGCGACCTGGATCAGCTACGAATTTAAGTAGCAACATGTCTTTCATTAGATCCATTATTCCTAAGCTTTGCAAGAACAACAAATATGTATATAGGAATATTTATGCATATGCAATATGTTTTTTTTAAATTGTTTGGATTTTGAAGATTCGAAAAATACAGTATATTTTGAAATCTTCGGTAACCTGCTCTGGTACCAATTGTGGAAACTAGAAGGGGGGTGAATAGTTTTCGCATTAAAATCTTAACTTTTATTTTCTTTTATTTATTTTCACAAAAGTGTATTTAGTTTTGTTTGATGTGATGTGATATGTTTAAAATCAGATAATACGAGCAATAATGTAAAGGATATATGACACGGTTATTTATAGTGGTTCAGCTACAAGGACTCCTTCATTGCCCTACTCCACTCCCCGAGTCACCTACTCGAGAGTTCAAATACACTAATCACCAAATCTCCTTTAACCGGCGGAGAAGCCACACAACGTTACTTAATCATTTTCACGATGTTAAGTTAAACACCGGATTCCACATATTAGAACCATTCACCATTTACCACTACACATTACAACACCCCTTTATTCAACTCTTAAACCCTTCGTCACATCACCAATGCTTGTCATCTACTAGGTACCAAACATACACATATATATTGTTTTTACATCAATGTCACCAAACCAAATCTAGACATTTCTAAGATATTTTGTTTGAAGATTAGAGACAAGATGAAGAAGATCTTGAGACATAGAAGCTTACCACAAGATGGAAGATAGATCCAAGCTTCAAGAGATTTTGGCGAGCTTTTCCATTGAAGTCCTTTTGGTTTCGTCACGACAACGTCATAAAGGATCTACAAGAAGCATTAGAGTAGAGTAGAATATAGGAGAAGATCAGTGGTAACCAGATCTAGAGAGAAGAAAAATGTTAGAAAGGATAAATGCCTAGAACAAGTGAGAAGTAGACATAGAAGATCAGTTGTACACTGATTATTTAGAAAGAGAATTGTATTAAGAAGTGTGTGTAATCAAGAGAAATGAGTTGGTATGTATAGCCAAACATTTTACTATTTGCCGGAACTGCCGGTGCTGTTTCCCAAAGGCACCGGTATGTAAAGTTGAGAGCACCGGCAAACAGTACTCAGAAATAAGCTTTGACTTTTTAACATTTAAACTAATATAATAATAAAGAGAATTTTTTGATCAGATTTTATGAGTGGGAAGGAAGTTTTATGAGGAAACATTTTTTGTGAAAAAATATTTTGTATTTAGGGTAAAGTTTACGAAAAAGGTGTTTAAGATCATTTTTAGAAAATTGCAAGATAGGTTTTGTGAATGAGAAGAATGTTATTTTTATAAAGTGTTTTGGTGTGTTAGAAAACTATTGGCTTAGTAACGTTTAGAGTTTGTTGGTTGATAAGTTTATGTTTTGTTATCGACAAAACAAAGTGATATCGTAAAATATAAAGATAAACGTTTTTTACGGTTTACTTTGTATTAACATGTTGGACATGTATGGATGTTGGTTTGGTTTATGAATATGAAATGTTATGTTATTAAGCTAAAGTATTGTTCTTTTTTTTCATTATGTGTTATGATTATTGTTGATTTATTTCCGTAATGAATGTTTGTTAGTTTATTGTTTGATTTTGTTTAAGTTGTGAATTTAGAATGTATAACGTATCTGTTAGTTTGTTTTAGGGATGTGTGAGTTGAATGGTTATATAAGTTAATTATGCATTTTGGTTGTTGCAATGATAACAAACACTTTCCATTTGGTTTGAACATAGGCTGTTTTGGATCCTAGACAGGCTATTGATGGTTGTATGTTATGACTTTTTTTTTTGTTACAGTATGTTGTTAATACTATGATTTGTGGAATGAAATTGTTGATATTTGTTGGTTGCAAACAGTAGCTGAATATCCCGAGTTAAAACTGTATGTTTGTAGGTTGATTTAGAAGCCTTGTTGTGTTATTGAAAAGTGGTGTTTGTGAGTTATAATTGGTATATATGTTCTGCGTAAACCTTTAGGGAGTAAGTTATCATTTATATGGTTGTTCATGTACCATTAATTGAGTAAGTAACTGCCAATGGAGTTACAAAATGGTTTCAGTTTTATTTGCCTTTCAGTTATAACCATGGCTTAAATGTTATTTTAATTGTTATAAATTGTGAGCCTTATTGGCTGTTTTTCTCACTAATGCCTCCTGAGTTTCTAATTAGAAGATTAAAGGCATTAAAGTTTTCCTATTTAAAGGTCAATTCTGTTGTATGATTTTTTATCATTCTTATATCTGTATTTGGTTAGGTTTTTTTGTTATATATGGGTCCCTTTTTTATATTGGATAAGTTAGCTAAAGTTGCTTAATCTTCTCGTCTGACGGATAATATGAAGGTGATGTTTGATCAAGCGCGTAAGGAAGAGTCATCTTTAGAAGCGTTAATACGTGATGTGTGTTGTTCACTTTGAGTGTCATTGAGTAAGAAGTGTAGGCTTGCAGCTGAGTTGGAGGCACTCGGAGAGTAGGGAGATGCCGTCAGGGCTTTAGAGAACATGAAAGAGATTGTTTCGCGTGATTCTGTGACGCTTGCTGATTTGGAACAATTATTAGCTCGTGCTCAGGTCGGACTGGGTCTTAAGGATGGTTACTTGGGTGATATGGGAGAGAACACGTATGTTTTAGTTATGGTTGCTGATTTGTTTGGAGTGTGTTAATTAGGGGTGTTCGGGTATGGCTTTTTTTCATGCTTATAATTAAGCAAATAAGAAGAATGAAAATGGTGTTGATCTTTAGTTTGGTCTTTGTCATAGTTATGGCTTTTTTATTTCTAGTTTACGTTTTGGACTGCTTGTAGGTGAACCTTGTATGAACTACTTCAAGTTGTTTTTTAATGGAATATAAATGTCATGGTGTTAATCTATACTTGTTTGTTTTTTATTGTTATTTTTTATGTTTGTGAATCATGGTTTGTCATCTGAACCTATGATTTAATGGGTTTATTTTGCCTATGAAGATTGTTTAATTTAAGGTTTTGATGTGAAGAATGAAGTGAGATACTAGTGTTTGTTAATTTGTTATTGGTTATGAGTTGTAAAGGATAAAGATTAGTTGATGTAAGCTTTTGATTTGAGATAGGGATTAAGCCATTGTTTTCGGTTAAAATTTGTTGATTTGAGGTTTTGATGTGTAGGTTGATTCAGAAGCGTTGTAGCAGAGTGTGTTGCTTGTTATGGCCATTTTTTCAAGTTGTATAGGGATGCAATGGTTATGATGTTGCCAGAAATGAGTGCATCTTATCTCTTAAGGTGTGTTTTGAAGTGTGTTGTCCATTTTTTTATTATGTTTTCTTCCTTTTGACGCTGAATGTGTAGAGAATAGTAAAGAAAAGTGTGTATAATATATATGTTGTACAATAGATTCTGTACAATTTATATTATCCAATAAATAAGTAGTTTATGAATGTGAAACCATGTTCCATTCATGTGTTGTAGAATACAAATGTAGGATACTGGAACGATATTGTGATGTCATTTTTTGTTAAGTTAGGTTGTTGAAAGTTTCCCTAAAAACGATGTTTCGGGTACAGTTCTTAAGCTCCTTGTCTGTGTCTTGTATCATTAGGATTTTTAGGCCGTCAGGACTTGTGACTCTAGATAGTGCCACGTAAATCTGCCCATGACTGAATACCGGGTTTGGTAAATATACTCCTACATTATTTAGCGACTGTCATTGACTTTTGTTAATGGTCATTGCATAGCATGGTTTGACTGGAAACTGTCTCCGTTTGAGCACGAAAGGCCATTTTGATTGAGTGGATGTGAGTATGATCCTGTGGATGACCACCTCGTTGCCGATATGTGAGCCAGTTAGTATTTTGGCATGGATAACAAACTGGGCAAGATCAGTGATGATCAATCACAGAGTCCGTGGCTTGGGTTGACATTCTGTAAGAGCATGATTGGTAGTTCTTTTTTTAAGAATAACTCATGCGGTGGCATACCGGGAAAATTTAAAGAATTTAGGAACTCGACTGGGTATAGTTGATGCTGGTCTATATTGTCTGTTAATGCCTTGCAGATTTCATCTGCACTATTGTAGGTGACAGCATCTCCCGATAACTTTTTAAACATGAACTCATTGATTGCATCAGCATCCTAATTTCTTGGGGTTAGAATTGCCCTCTCTTTTAGGTATTCCTCATCTGTTTGCCTTGATGTAAAATCCGGGTATGTTTCAGCTACAATCTGCTAAATATGAGTATCCCATTCTTTTATCAAGAACCTTTCTGGAATCTCAATCCATGTTGGCTCATCCTCCCCTTCTTTAATTTTTGCTGGTAAATTACCATCACCCACAGCCAATACCCACCGATTGAATTCTTGTTTTGATGTATCAAGAGCCCCATTTGTAGAATACTCGTTGACTCTCATGCTGCGCGTAAGTGTGAATACCTTGTAGTATTTCCATAATTCAGACCTGTTTATGCAAGCTAGCACTATCTCTGGTCTTTTCGCCTTTGGGATGACTGGAAGGATTTGCCTCAAGTCGCCTCCCAGTAGAACGGTCATGCCCCCAAAAAGCTGGCTTCTTTTTTCTGGACAATTGAATCCTAATATATCTCATAATGTTATGTATAATGCCTCAAAGGCATATCGTTGAGTCATTGGGGCTTCATCCTAAATAATAAGCTAAACTTCTTGCATTAGCTCTGCTAACTGGGTGTTTGGTTTTATACCAAATGTGTTGTTCTCCATTAGATCAAGTGGAATAACAAATATGCTATGCGCGGTCCTACCTACCGAGAGAAGCAAGGAAGCGATTCCTATATTAATTAAAACAAATTCATAGTTTATCAATAAGTTAATTAATTCTTGAATAAGTTAGCAAGTTTTAAGGAAATAGCATACCTGAAGAGGCGACTGCAAGCGCAATCATACGTTGTGATCGTAACCTTGAAATTATAGTTTTGTATAAGAAAGTCTTCCCGGTCCCTTTGGGCCATAAACAAAATAGAACTTGCCCTTTTTGTTATGAACTGAATCAACCACTTTTTCATAGATTAAATGTTGTTCTGTATTAAATAGGGAATGTAGTTGTTGGTGTTCATACTTGCTTTTTTTAATATCAAAACCCAATGCCTCTCTGATCAGAAGGTTGTCCATGTTAGTTAGCAAACTTGGGTCATGATGTGGTAAATCCTTGAAGTCTTCTAACGATCTACCATATCTATTTAACAAATCCTGGATCTCCAGCAAACAATAGTTGCGGATCTGTACATCCGTCAACTGTAGCTCAGGATAGTTAAAAAGCCTACTCTTTTTATGTAGGATATCCTCCGAAATAATTTACCAGGTTTCTTCCCATAGCTTCAGTGGTCTGCTTACGTCACAGAACAACAACATTGTAACGAATATGTCCCGTAGTTGTGGTCCTAATGCCCACAAACTTGCTTCTAAAATAGGTTTTGACCATTCCCTGTCGTCGTTTAGTAGACCATATGCGAAACAGGCTTCTTTGAATGTAGGACATATTATGTTGTTAACTGTCATTAGTTCTTCAAAACCTTGAACTCCCCTAACAACATTCAGCAACATCCTAAGATAGTATCGTTCACCTGAAGCAGGGCTTGAATAAACAATCCTGCCTATGCACTTTCTCTGTTTTCTGAGTTTCCAGAGTTTCTCTTTTTCGTGTCAAACATAGTTTTTTAGGATTTCAGCATAGGTAAGTGTTCTCGCTGTGGGATCATGCTTGTTCAGCTCAAAACAATCAGTGAACATAGTTATGTCAATACCTTCCCTTTGTAGCAGAGCTGGCAAACTTTCTGAAACACGCATTGTGATTACGTTTTGGTTTGGTAAATGGAAGCTAAGCTACATGACCATTGGGTATGAGTAGTGGATGTCAAATGAAAAGAGACGCCAGACTGCTTCGCATGGAGCTAAAAATCTACAGTTGAGATAGTTTTTTATTTCGTTTACCTCAGCGACGGTTTCAGTTGCCAATGTTGGCCTGTTTTTTACATTTTCTTCTATAACAATCGTTGCTCTGTCTGATCCTTTATTTAAATACTTAAATAATTATTTGATAGCCTTTGATCTGTTACACCATTCTACATTGATATGTGCATTATATTTAAGCAGTAGATAACGATTATGAGGTACCACATGCTTGTTGTTATACGTGAACTTTCCTTTTTTCACACTCACCTTATTATCCCTTCAACGATAATGAGGGTACCCATCTTCATCAAGGTATGTTTCTGGTAAGAAAGCTTTCGGGAAATGTTTTGAGCATTTGCCATCGGTTGTACATGCTGCATATCTGGCATCTTTTCCACATGGTCCATGTAACATATAATCGGTAACTACTTTATAGCCGTCTAGATCATATGTTGGAGATGGAAGCTCGGCTAAAATTATATCATCTATTTCACTGGGGGTCTTGCATTTCTATTGCTTTTCCAGCCATAGCAAAATATGTGCGTGTGGTAGGCCTCGTTTTTGAAATTCTATGACATATACAACTGTGAGAGGAATTCAATAAACGTATCAGCTAACCCTTTTTAATATTGAGAAGAATAGTCTATTTTATAGGTTGATGTTTGATACATTACCTGCGCGAGATTCCCCAAAAACTTGTTTTTTTGTCAGATCATCTAGCAGGCCAGTTATTTTTATTTTGAAAACAGGTGTCCCTACTTCTGGTCTATCAGGTGCTTTCTGGCAGAGAAAATAACTCAACATTTCGGCTATTTCAGGCCATTTTAGGTTGGAAGTGAACTTGATGAACAAATCTGGGTTGTCGTATGCCTGACATATAGCCACTGCATCCTAATAGTTCTGCATCATGTATCGTGGACTCCCCGTAAAGGTCCTTGGTAGAACTATCCTTTTTCCAAGTCCTACTGCATTTGTGTCACCTCGTGTGACTGCATCATAAAGATTATGATATAGGTCCACCCGTAGCGTGTCTTGATTATTCCTTGTCCATTTCAGCCGCTGCTCTTCAACTGCACTGTATGCATCCACCAAATATTGTTGGTATAATCGTCCTCCTTTCAATAAAGTACTACCTTGGTTTGGTCGTTGTTGAATTATGTAACTATAGTATTCTTTCATTGTTGCATATCCCCGCTTTGTTTTTCGTATCCCTATGTTTTTGTTATAAGGTATTTCCTCATGGAATCCATCTTCCCCATACGGAAACAACAAAGGGTATTGGAGTGCCATGTATGATGGATGTAATTCTGATACTCGTCTTGGCCTACTATCTTTGCTGTTGACAATGACGTCCCTCGTAGGAAGCCCTTCTCTGAAATCATTTATGATCACCGCTGCGACTTCAGACACGGTGGGGGCGTTGTATTGTCTGCTTGATTTCCTTTCGCTATGTAGCCACAGATGGAAGTTCACCGAGTTATGTATGTTGCACCAATCTCTTGCCATGCAGAATGCCTTGGCAATTGGGCTATAATGATCTAACATTTGGATTAAACTTATGACTATTTGCTGATCCACATCGTCACTTTTGTCCTTATCAATGAAAGCAGTCTGCCTGTTCCTAACTTCATTTTGAGTATCAAAAAAATAAAGCTACGCAAACTTTGGCTGAGTTCCTTCATTAGGAATTAGGGAGCCCATTCGATGATAGCTTTGGCCACTTATTCTAAATGTATATGGTGCCCTACCTGTATTAATTGAATGGTTTATTTTGGCACCGAATGACGTGAAGCAGAACATGCTATTATAAACTCTAATTTGATCTCGGAATTTTGATGTTGCGGGATAATTATAGTCGAGCAGATTGTTTAACGGTGGCGGTGTATCATTGAAAGTAGGGAGTAGCACTTTACCTCCTTGACAGTAAAGTGAGAAGGTTGGGTTCACAACCGTCTTTGACTTTTCTTCTCTCTCTTCATACCACATGGTAGCATTGCAGTTACGACAATGGTGTGATGGTGGACTATTGTTATGGTAAGTGACGGGCACACCTTCAAAAAGATATAGTTATGTTTATCAAGAATGGAATTGTCATGAACCATGTGTAGTTTCCAAATTTGAAGCTAACTGGCTAACCCTGTAATGGTATAATTTTTAGAGTTACAATGTAATTTATTTTTAAAATCCACAGACCAACATGTTAGATAGGATGCGTGTTTACTATTGCTTAATGGCCTAAACTATTTAATCAAATATAGCTGCCTGATAAATGTTTCATTACCCAAGGGTATTAGTGTTGTGAATAATTACCTGCGGAGGTGAATGCAGCTTTTTTGGTAGCTTTTTTAGCTAGGCGTAGATGCAAGGGGCCTGAAATATCAACCATAGCATAGAATTTAGAGTTTATGTAATAAATGCTTGGGCAAAGGGGCAATATTTTGTAAGACAAATCTAGTATGGCAAAATTTAGATTTGAGTTGTACCTTCGGATCTTCTTCTTAGGCGGGTAGATGCATATTTTGAGGTTGAAGGTCCCGCTATTTGGTCTATATCAATTCTATTACCACCTGGCGGTTGTAATAGAACTATTGTTGTGCCTTTTATTTTAAGAATAATTTCTTTAAATATAAGATTTTGCCAACCATGTGTTAATTATCCATTGAAACAAAGGGTTGTCGTGTATATTTACCTGAGCATCCCGTTGTTGTTTCTGTTAATCTGAGTCCACAGTAACTCTGCACTTTTCCATCCTGTCTGATAGTTGTATCTGAATGAATCCTTACAGAATTTTGGAGTAAGTCTGCGAAAGATGGAGTAGGTCTGTGTATGTTGTGTAGATCTGAGACATAGAAACACGTATGAGTATACCGTCTGTTATAATTTAAAGGTATGTAAAGTTATTCAATTCAAGTGTACCTCTATTCATCTTTGCATATGGAATCTGATTCCCTTTTACCATATATGAGGATGGAAACATGATCTTAGAAATTGAGAAGATATAGAGTACAAATATTTAAGAGATAACCCTCTGGAATACCTTAGAGTTACTGATATATGTAGAGTCATAATAAATGAGCCATAAAGGTGGCGATCAAGAACAGTAATGGTAAGTTACTGATTCTTTGCTTTTTTCAACCTTTCTAGCGTCATAGCAGGAAAATGCAGGCTAAATATGTTGTTATTGTACGTAGGTGTTACCATTTGATAGACAGATACGTCATTACGATAATGCGTCATCCCATTTGTTTTCATTTATGGTCTTCTTTGGAAAATGCCAGACAAATATGTAGGAGGAGAACCTATTTGTGATTGGTTTAGTGAGAACATAGATCCTGAGACAAAGGATGAGTGTCTTAACAACAATAGCAAGGCATGTCTCTATTTCTTTAGCTTGGGCTGTGTAATCGACACCTGACAAAGGTACACATGTTTATAGGTCAGCTATGTTTATGGTTCTATACATAATTGAATACTTCACATGTTAGCCATTATATCTTACTTTGTTGCACCCATTCATGTTTTTATTATGTTTGTGTAAGCTGAAATTGAATGAAACAGTAATATTATAGATTTGTATAATCAAATATGAGTTACAACTGAATATAAACATGAAGTCTACAATGTTTAAGTCTTAAAACCATAGGACTACATTGACATTGTTGGCCGCCCTTCTTTTTAGTTTACTAACTAATTTGTAATGTAACCTTCTTTTGTGCATCCTATCCATCATTGTTTGTGTATGTAAGATGATGAAAGTTGAGCAGCTTCTTTGATTCACAACCGTTCATAATGTACCTAAAAACACAACTGTCACAAAAAGGAAAACTAAGTCACTACATGATCCCATATAAATAAGAGATTTGATCTCACCTTGAGACCCGCCGAGCTTGAACATACTACACCTGAAATCGCATTAAATAAAACAACATAACATGAGTTTAAAGCCAAACCAAACATGAGTTTCAAACTGTTTACTAAAACAACCAAACATGAGTCCAAAGCACAGTCAAACATGAGTTTCAAAATGTCTAATACATGAATCATAGGATTCCTGCCACCTTGTGGCCCGAGTTTAATATCTTTTATTCTAAGCATTATATTTCATGAGACGCCCATCACATGGTTCGCTTCATTGTCACTGTTGACTGTAAGTTGATGAAACCTGGGCAGCTACTCAGTTTCAGACTCTTCCGCAATGTATCTAAAGCCACAACATTTTAAGAAACAAAAGCATAGTTAATAAATGCTCCAACATAATTCAGGTATGAGGTATTGACAGTCAATTGACCTCCTTTTTTCTTCTTGTCCAAAGCACCGTCCACGTTGCACTTATCTGAGTCCTTAACTGATCCAGAGACTTCATCTGCATCGGAATCTTCCAGCTCAGCTCTAAAATAATGAATGCATATAAAAGTTGTTAGTGATTGCGGGAAAATTATGGGGCCCAAATAGGTCTGTGTTATTATTCTGGATTGTTGTCAACGGCAGCAATAGTAACTAACCTTCTCTTTTTCTGTTCCTCAATAGGCTTGGAGGGAGTACAGACAGATGGATGCCTTGACAATCGTTTCATTGCCAGGGTTAGGTTATCAGCAGACAGGGGCTGACTGCTAGATGACGCACCATCGTCCACCATTTCACTTAGATTAATTTTCCAGCATGTGAAACTCTCAAAGGTCCCATACTCATAGTATGTATGGGATTTGATCTCTAGGACGTGATGAGTTCCAATGAGATTCCTTATAGCAGCGGGCAAGTTTGATTCGTCATCTTTATCTTCTCCTGCTCCCAAGAATGATTCGGCCGAGCTAAGCAACTCTGTTGCTGTGTCATTAAACATCATAACGACAGTATGGGCAGTGTCATCTGCTATAACGACTTCAAGCTTGTACCTGCCTAGTGAAGACCACGGGCCGAGGGTAAACAATACCATACACTGCATTGTAATTCATAATTTCTAATTAACATTAGGAGCATTACCTAAAGACAGGGTAGTCGACGGCCTTGTTACATGCTTCATATATGAATTGTCCATTTTGTTGGGTAACACCTTTTTGGCACTTTTCAAAACCACCGGATGGGTAGTTCCATCCTTTTTTAGTCCTGAAGTTTTCGATCATCACCTTACAGTGGAAAGTTGCTGTCTGAAAACATAATTTTTTTAAATACAAAGTGCGGGACTAATAAACTATATTTGCCATGCAGGGAAAAACAGGCTTACGTCATTTTTGCGGTTCCGGGCCCATATCAGAAGATTTTCAAGTGTTCCTTCTCTTGGGCGGGAAGAATCAATGGCCAAGCCCTCCTTCTTTTGTTCATCAAAACTGGCGTGCGCATGCACCAACAGTGAGTGCTTGTTTATTTCAAATACGTATGCAAACAATATTATAGAAGTTTACCTTTCGGATGTTTTCAATTCCTGCAGACAGGGGATATCATCGTTTAAGTGCTTGAGAAATACAACTTATCTGCAAGGTAACAATAACTTTAAATTAGCATGTGAGTAATGTGATATGTAAATTACAATCACTCTTCATGATTCGTTACTGTTGTAAGTCTTTGGAGACACCAAGGTTAAAACAATGGCGCACATGCCAACATGTTTTGTTTTCCTCTCTATCAAAGCATCACCAAGCCCACCTCATAAGGTTACTCTAAGTGACTGACCCCTGTTTCATAAGCCAGTAGGTATCGTTATCCCGCCTTTAAGGTAGAAATTTAATATTTGCAAACAAACCAACTTACCTCTGGTTTGCAAGATAAAAATCAAGATTCTTGGAGCTTGTTTTCATATAGTTAGTTCTCCCAACATCAGTTACATACCCGGTTACATCTGCAGGGTATTTAATTACTTGTTAGTATTGCCTTAGGACCAACCGTGTACCAAACAATTACATATATAGAAAAATTATCAGTTTACCAATCAAGTACTTGTTGTTGGCAGGCTCGATACGATTAAAATCTATCAACTGGAATGGATATCTGAGGAAGCCAAGACCATTTACGGAAACCTTCCGCATTGTTGTTTCCCCCATCAAACTCAAGCATGATGTTATCATGTTTTAAAATCTTTTACTCATCCTTATTAGGGAGAACCACAAATTTTTTTATTGAGTAGATGTTGCCTTCCTTTAATCTTAGGAAATTGTGTGCTATGCTTGCTTTAGCAGTACAGCGAATCATATTACCCTGCAAGGACTTAGCGTTAGACAGGCGCACAACGGCAAAAAATCTTGATTCAAAAACTTACCCGTGAGTCAGTGACAACAAAATCTGTACTCAAATAGCGACCGGTTACAGCATTCACATCCCATACCCTGCCAATCATCACAAAAATCGTGCCAGTGACATCCATCTCCAATTCGTCCAAGAACAAATGAGGCTTTGTTTGTGAAGATTCAGCCATGCCTGCATCTTTGCTAACCGAATTGGTACCTCCAGATTTGATTGACATCTTTTTTGAAGGCGTTGTGTGTGAAGCTTCAGCCATGCCTACACCTTTGTTATCTGATTTGGTGACTCTAGACTTGGCCGACATCTTTTCTTGAGCCTTTATTGGTGAAGATTCATCCATGCCTGTAGCTTTCCTATCTGGTTTGTTACCTACAGACTCGGTCGACATCTTTTCCTTTGCTTTGACTTGTGTGTTATCTGGTATAACTTGTCGGTTATGATGTATGAGAAGATCAACTGGTAAGCACTGCATTTATAGCCACATCCAGGTTGATTAGGTTGCTTTAAGGCTATAACTACAGCAGATGTAAAGTTTGTAACAACAGGGATTCTTTGCATTCTTATTATGTAACTACACAATGAATGCTTCCTAATGAATGGAGAAGAGACGATTGCATTAACTGACATTTACATGGAAACAACTTCACATCCGGCTACTACTGCAGCATGCTTTGGTACATTCGGCTGTATGGGTAATACAACACTTTTAAGGATACAACCCCATTAAATTTAGGGTTGTATCTTTTAGTATAATAGATAGTTGCTGCTCTATCTCCTCATCAGATTCATAACAACACTTTAAATGATGTTAATCTTAAACCTTACATCTATAAATGACATAGTTGTTGCTCTAGTTCCCATCTCATGCATAACTTGAAGCATGGTTACATTGAAATTCACACCACCGACATTGGAATGTAAGGTTGTAGACGAGGCGAGTTGAAATGAAACTAAACAGGACATTGTGTTGAGGTTGAAAGTAAACAAGTCTTGTCTGCTAAGGTAGGCAACGTGAGACAGAGGTTGTTGGAAATGAAGTCAAAGAGGACATTGTCTGCATTGGTGCAGATAAAAAGCTTACTTATCTTAGATCAGTATAGGTGGATGTCACAAGGACGTTGTTGTCATTATTGGTCTCGCAAGGGGGATTTGAAGCAGTTAGTAACGGGTGTTATTAGAGGCATGGATTTTGTGGTTTGATGACAAAGGTATGTTTGAATGTTAAACTCCCCTTTCTTGGTTTTTTTAACATAGAACATTATTGCAGGGTAATGCCATCTATTGCACTACCAGATCAAATGTAGCGCATAATTTCCTCTGACTTAAGGAAGGAGGCATCTATTCAATTAAAAACTTTGTTGTGCATCGTAACAAAGAGGAGTACCGCATCCGAAAGAATGATAACTTCATGATTGAATTTGATGAGGCGACATCCATACGCAAAGCTTTTGTCAAGGCCGATGGCTTTGTCCGCTACCCTTTCTAGTTGGTGGATTTTGATGGCATCGAACCTACAGAGAACAGATACTTAATTGGTGAGTTGTTTTTTTTATGTACTAATTTGTTAACCACACAGTTCTGATATAGATCCCACTAAAGAGTAAATTATTACCTTGCAGATGTTGCCAGTTACATCATAAATGTTGGGAGGACAAATCATCAAAAAACAGGCTCCCTTAATCTTGATTTCTACTTGGCTAACCACAGGTTAGTAACATTCTCGGCGTCTATCCCACTTACAACTCATGGCTATTTTGCTAATGATGGCATTTCTTAAAACAGGGGTCAGTAAGGGAAGCCTCCCTCCCATTGCCTATAAATAGCCCTCTAATCTTCATTAGAGGGTGATGCTCTTGTAACTAACTCTCATTATTTCCTCCATAATAAGATTTGAATTTTCCCTTCACTTGCTCTCATTCTCTCTAATCTTACATGTTGATATGATTGATTCAAGATTCATGTGACCTATCAGTTACCTTCCAGATAATTTATATTTTTCACGCAACTCATCCACTATGATTTTTGATGATGCCGACATCCCTGCAGTGAAGGCGCTAATCACAAACATGCCTGCCAGTGGTGAGGAGTCGAAGAAGCTCTTTGTGCCTGTCTACCACTCTGCTCCAAGGGAAGGAACACTTGAAAACCTCCTTATGTGGGCACGCAATCGGAAAAATGATGTATGTAGCTTTCTTTCCATTGTGCATTTCATACGCCATCCGACCACCCTACATTGTTCATAAACCCTTTGTATCTGTAGACTGCAATCTTCCACTGTAAAGTCAGGATTGCTAATGTGAGGACGAGTAAAGGCTGGAACTTTCCATCGTGTGGAGGGGAAAACTGTAAGAAAGGTGCCACCCGAAAGCTTGGGCAATTTTGGTGTGAGTCATGTAACAAGTCTATTGAATTCCCAGTTTTAAGGTAGTATTGTTTAGTTTATCAAGGCGTGGCGATTACCAATGCACTTAAGGCTAACCTTTATGTGGCATTCGTAACCCTTCCGTCCGCAGATACAGGCTAGAGCTTGATATCGCTGACGATACTGCAAACACTGTGGTGGTCATGTTTGATGAGCCCGCAACAACCTTGGTGGGGTGTTCTGCAGAATCAGTTATGGAAGATGATGATGAGGTAAGGTTATAACATTTATGCAAAACGCATTTGTACTTTGAACTTACCTTCCTGTATAGTCTTCAGATGATCAATCCAACCTGCCCCCCGCTCTAGCAAACCTCATTGGCACCACGCATACCCTTGAAATCAAGTCCCATACCTATTACGAGTATGGGACCTTTGAAAGTTTTACATGTTGGACAATTGTTCCGATTGAGGGAGTTGTGGAAAGTGCGAGCACTAGCACACTAGATGCAGAAGCTGCCACCAAAAGTCCTAAGTTGAAAAGCCTGAAACGGGACCCGTTTGTCCCTACTCCTTCCAAGCCTTCAGAAGAGAGACCAACCAAGAGGTTAGCAAGAATTAAACAAATTAAACATGATAATATCCGAATACAACAACTCATCCTGAAATGACTAACAAGTCCTATTATGATGGCATTGTTGTAGAGTTGATATTGAGGATTCAGACCGTGAGGACAGAGGCGATACAACTATGCATGTTGTTGACAAGAAAAAAAGGGGTACATTCACACTTCTTCATACCTGCCTCCTTTATATTCTGCTACATGTAAAAAAAATTCAAGGTGCCGCCTTATCCTGAAATCACTAAGATACCCTTATATGATGACATTACTTTAGAATGGTGATTGAAGATTCTGATGTAGAAGATAACTGTGGTTTAGCTGAGGGTGAAACCAGGAAGAAAGATCATAGCCACTCAAATAAGAAAAGAAGGATACGGTGCGAACGCAATCAACTCTTCCTCAAATGTCTACATTTACTTTATATCCTAACATGTTTTTGGTTGTATGTCATGCTTTTAGATACGTAACTGATGAGGAGTAGAAGGCCTATGTTTGAAAAGTTGGATGCAGAGACTCAGGCACAGCACATGCTCTGTCCATGGTTTCAGGAACCATAATTTAGGAAAATAAGAATATCTGGGGTCCCGATTGTTTTAGGGTCCTGTGTTTTTTTTTTATTCAAACATTACAAAACACATGTTTCATTGTCATTGCCCATCTATGCATTGTTGGGTTGAATTCTGTTATCTATTTGGCCAATTTTGGCATAGTTTATATTTTGGAAAATGTGTTATATGATGATATTAGTTATGTTACATCTCAGAATAGCAACACAAAGACGCAGGCAATCATTTCTTCCTTAAAATACTTAGATTGCCTTATATAGTAACATGTTTTTGGTTGTTTCTGATGTCTGATGCCTTTAGGTATATATATCTGATGCGAAATAGGAGGCCTGTGTTTTGGAAGTTGGCCGTGCAGGATGTGGATGCTCGGCTCATGGTTTCAAGAAGTATAATTTAGGAAAATAACAATTTCCGGGGTCCGTATTGTTTGTAGTACCCCGTGTTTTTTGGATTTAAATAGTGCAAAACACGTGTTTCATTGTCTCCATCTGTTCATCAAATCTCACATTTGATTACCATTATATATTTGTTCTGTTTTAGCGTAAAATTCAATCGACTATATTTTGGGATGCTTAATTTTTTTAACAATAAGTTCTTAATGCAGGCATTACATTGCCAACTTAGACCAATCTATGATACCAAAGACCCCGCAGCCTAACATGGCATGAAGCAAAGCATAACCTAAAAAAGTATGAACTATTAAAACACATATACATGTGAAAAGTATGGCCCAAATTGAGCCATACAAAAAATGTTAAAAGGTTCCAGTTTATAGATGAAAATGGAAAATAACAAAAGATTATAGAAAATGGATGAGGAATGACAACTATATTCGCTCTCTTATACTTATTGTCTAATTCATTTGAAAAATTTTACACTTCCTATTGCACAACAACTATGAATACTATGCAATTTTATATCCATAACAAAGGTTGTACTATCATTTTCTACACCAAAAAACAACCGTTTCCCCAAACAGAAAATCAAAACACCATCAATAATAACATTAAAACCATCTAATTAGAAAAAATACATATAAAAGAGATGTTCAGTTAACATATGAGATCCAGTTAGACCCATACAATTGTATCACCGTCGAAAAAATAACAATAGCCGCATAGACATAGAGCTCAACATAACACACATAAGAGGTACCAACACTCTGCTGTAACGCTATCCGAACACCCTCTGCATGAAAAAAAACATGCTTTATAAATGCCTAACAATATTAATCAATTGACCAATTCAGACTCTGTTAATAACCTATGAGTTTTACGCAGGTTCCTACATTTGAAATACAACATCCTACCTGCATCAAGCAAACATTAATTTTCAAAACTGTCCAACAAAAATTAAAACACCGCAAAAGGAAAGCAATCCAAACGAATGACAGGCTAAAAACATGATGAACCAAAATCAAAAGACCACTAAACATCCACATATCAGCAAAGGAAAAGGAATCCTAAAATACCATAAATCAACACCGCCTAATTCTCAAATGCATAAATTGTATTCTTCAATCCATCTAACATATACAAACCTCGAGTCATTAAGCATGACTAAAACTTGCCACAAACTACAACTGTTCTGAAAAAATACAAGGTGTTTGGCAAGCAACAGTGATAATCGCTAACAACTATAACTTAAAAGTTGGAAACAAAAGTAAATGTTCTGAATAATTGCCATATGTTACCCTATTAACGATACAAATAGTTAGTTAACCATAAATACATTTTCCAATTCCAAAATAGAAAGCCAATATCTTTGCACAGACCAAACAAAGCACGATCAACAGTAAACACAATATGAAAAAGGTGTACTTGATTCCATTAAAAACATTAGAGTATTATAGGAATTTTCAACACCTAAACAGGTCAAAACCAGACTATAATTTATTCATAAACCAAAAACATTCAACCATAACAAAACTCATAACTGAAAATCAAGACAAATGAAACAGAAGACCAAGACTTATGAAAGCCTACTCCTTCTCTTCCATGGCAGCGACGTAACCCTCCTTCAGACTAACCCCGACCAGAGAATGCGCCAATAGTTTTTTGAAATCCCCAAGCAGCGTAGAATCTCGATAAACTACCTCTCTCATGTACTCCAAAGGCTTCGCTGACTCTCCCCGTAATACCAATGCATCTAACTCAGCTACCAACCTCTGCTTCTTACTTAATGAAATCCTAAGTGAAAAACAAAGATCCTGCATCAACTTGCCAAAAGATTTTTCCTCACCAAAGGCTCGATTAAACACAACCTTCATCTTATTGAACAAACGAGAAGACTCAGCAACCAAGGTTAACTTATCCAATTTTAAAAAAGGACCCATGAATACTAAATAAGACTAAAAGACTAGAAATATAAGTGTGATACAATAACCAACAACATAATCCACATATAAATAGAAACACTTAAGGACCTTTACTATTCCAAACTAAAAATGAAAAGAGAATTACTGCAAAAGAACTTGATAAGCCTCAACCTTAAAAATACCTAAAAACAGTTAACACATACCTATTAATGACATTCAAATAAAATTGAAACTCCTTTCACTTTCACTTAACATTAGAAAAGTTAATCCTGGGGGAAGACTAAATGAAAAGGGAAACAACATCTATCAATCCTAAATGTAAGACTTTAATCAGTGAAATCCAAAAGGTTGTGAGTCTCATATCTACAACCTACATCTTTTCAGATTCTAACAGATAAGCGTTAGCATATGCAGCAAAACTTATTCCCATCTTCTAATCAATTATACATAGCAAAACTCAATTGCATTCTCTAATCGATTATGACTGGAGGTATACGTTCTTTAAATCACTATTTTAATCTTTAAATCGTGCCTGTCATTCCAATAATCTATATGTTAATATTACAGATTCCCCGAATGATCGTACCATCAAGCCATCTCTATCAAACATACTTAACAAATCAGTATTCATTCAATCTCATACTATCATTGGTCACGATAGAAGGGTGTTGAGTTACTGTGGGCTGAAACTGGCAGATATACGTGCATACGGCATAGGTAAACATACATATATAAAGTGTTTTACCATGAGCATTATCTATAGATATATTCTAAACACAGATATAATTTACTTTTCATAAAATCCAATGGACAGATCTAAGACAAGAAACAGTCAGCCTTTCAGGTTCAAAGTATGCACATACCCGTGCCAGAAGAAGATCCGCAGGTATTCACTTTATTAAAATGTCGTAAAGTTGTAATTTTTCCCAAAAATATTATCATTTTTACCAAGTTTTAAATATATAAAATGAATACTTAACAGAAAATAATTGCTATCTCAGGACCATCACTTATTCGTGCAGCTAAAAAGACGCCTAAAGGGGCAGCCTTAACTTCTGCCGGTAAGTTAACGCATATATTTTACAAAAATACCAGGTTAATTTAAACTACGTTATCTTTAAATATCGATCGATGATGATTTTATTTACAAGGACAAGCCTTTTTTATGCAAGGTATTCATGCTGCTTATCATAACCTTGGTCCTCCATTATATGAATGCCCTGGCTATCATGTATCATATGGTATGAAGAGAGAAATGACAAGGCAAAAAGGGCTGTAAATCCAACATTCTCACTTTGCTGTCATGAAGGTAAGGTGCTACTCCCAAGACTCAATGAAACACCGATGCCATTAAAGCAACTATTTGACTATAAGGACACTACAACATTAAGGTTTAAAGATTAGATCAGAGTAAACAACAATATGTTTTGTTTCACTTCATTTGGAGCTAAAATAGATCATTCGATTAATACGGGGAGAGGACCATATACATTTAGAATAAACGGCCAGAATTATCATCGAATGGGTTCATTACTTCCGGCAGAAGGAGTTCAGCCTAGGTATGCTGAACACTATTTTTTTGACACGGAAAATGAAATTAGGAATCGGATGTCTGCTTTTGTGGATAACGAATCACGCGAAAAAGTCAACAAAAACATAGTGGCAAACCTCACTCAAATGTTGGATCACTCAAACCCAATAGTCAGGTCATTCTGGATGGCAAAAGAATGGTGTCATTCAAATCCTTCAAATGACTTTGGGCTGAGGTTAGTAAGCAAGAGAAAAACAACTAGACAATACAACGCACCTACTGTCTTCGAAGTCGCAGCGCTGATTATAAATGATTTTAGTGATGGGGAACCTTTAAGGGATATAATTTTTAATAAAAACAATTCTGGCCCACAACGCATCTCAGAATTGCATCCAAGCTACATGGCACTGTAATACCCTTTGTTATTTCCGTATGGGGAGGATGATTTCATGAAAAGATTCCTTATCATAGAAATACAAGTGAACGGAAAACAAAGCGTGGGTATGTTACAATGAAAGAGTATTATGCATATATAATTCACCAGTATTATGCATATATAATTCACCAGCAAAATAGCCAGGGAAAGAATTTGTTAAGAGGAGGCCGATTATTTCAGCAATATTTGGTGGACTCATACACAACTGTTGAAGAAAAAAAGGCTTAAATGGACAAGAAATAACCAAGATACACTGCGTGTAGATCTGTATCATAATCTATGTGATGCAGTTACAAGAGGTGATACAAGTGCAGTGGGTCTTGGAAAGAGAATAGTTTTACCAAGATCTTTTACATGTTGTCCAAGGTACATGATGCAGCTTGTCAAGACGCGATGGCCCTATGTCAAATGTATGGAAATCCATACTTGTTCATCACTTTCACGCCCAACCCAAAATGGCCCTAAATCGCCAAAATGTTGGCTTATGTCCCTGGACAGAAATCACACAATCGTCCAGAAAAAGGATGTCGGGTTTTTAAAATGAAGCCGACCGAACTTTTAGATGATCTTACCAAAAAAAAGATTTTTGGAGACGCATGCGTAGGTAATGATCCTCACTTTATAAAATCACTCGGTACTCTGTTCTCAACTTTTTAAAACACTAACTAATAAGTTTCTTCTATACCCTTTCAGTTGTATATGCAATAGAATTCCAAAAACACGGTCTGTCACACGCGCATATTCTCCTATGGTTAGAAGAACGGTGGAAGTGCAGGAACCCGGCTGAAATAGACGATATAATCTCAGCAGAATTACCATCTCTAATAGATGATCCAGAAGGCTACAAAGTAGTAACTGAGTATATGTTACATGGTCCTTGCGGTGCAGATGCAAAATACGCACCCTGTACAACCGACAAAAAATGTTCAAAACATTCCCCAAAATCATTTTTAGCAGAGACAGTAATTGATGAAGATGGATATGCTATTTATCGTTGGAGGAATAACAAAGTAACCGCTAAGAAAGGAAAATTTGTGTACGACAACAAACATGTTGTTCCTTACAATAGGTATCTGCTACTTAAATACCAAGCACACGTTAACGTTGAATGGTGCAATAGGTCTAAAGCAATTAAGTACTTATTCAAGTACTTAAATAAGGGTCCAGACAGAGCGACTGTTGTTATACAAGAAAACATTAAAGGCGGTCAAAATGGGACATCTGAACAGATTTTAGAAGTGGATGAAATTAAGAACTTTCAGAATTGTTGGTTTTTAGCTCCATGTGAGGCCATGTGGCGTCTCTTTTTGTATGATATACACTACTCCTATCCAACAGTCATGCAACTGAGTTACCACTTACCAGATCAAAATGCAATAACAATGTGTGACTCACAAAATTTACCGACACTGCTTGAAAGGGAAGGTATTAACATTACAATGTTTACTGAGTGGTTTAACTCAACAAGAAATATACTGAAGCCAGTGAGTATACTTATGCAAAAATACCGCAACACTATGTATGGCACACACAAAAAAATGGAAACCAAGAAAACAAAAAAAATGCATAAGAAGGATTGGTTATTCAAGTCCCGCTTCTGGAGAACGATATTATCTTAGGATGCTCTTAAACGTTGTCAGAGGATCTACATCTTTTAAAAAGCTCATGACTGTTAATAAAAAGGTATATGCAACATTCAAAGCAGCATGTTTTGCATATGGGCTACTCAATTATGACAAGGAGTGGACACATGCTATAGCAGAGGTAAGTTTTTGGGCATTCGGGCCACAACTTTGTGATTTATTTATAACAATCTTATTGTTCTATGAAGTAAGTAGGCCACTACAACTATGGGAAGAAAACTAGGTGGCTTTGTCGGATGATATCTTGCATTAAAAGCAGAAACTCTATAGATATCCTGAATTGCAGCTTACGGAGGAACAACTTAGGAACTATTGTCTGTTGGAAATCTAAGAGCCGTTGAATAGGCATGGGAAATCTTTAAGAGAATTCCAAGATCTTCCATAACCAAATCTAAGGTTGCTAACAAACCTAGACAATCGTCTAATCTGATAAGCGTTGGCTTTTGATATGAACAAGAGTAAAGTTGAGCATGAACAACTTCATTCAATGTTAAACCCCGAACAGCGTTTAATATATGAATAAGTGATTGAATATGTGTACAATCAACAAGGATAATTTTGTTACATTTATAAACCTGGAGGAACAGGGAAAACATTTTTATACAAGACCATAATCGCAAGATTAAGATCAGCACGAATGATTGTTCTAGCTGTAGCATCTTCTGGTAAGCCGTTTTATACATAGCTAATTATTGATTTTTTCTAAAAAAATATGTATTGCAACACGTACTCATGACTAACTCAATGTTCTAAATTGAAATAGGCATTGCATCGTTGCTCCTACCAGGAGGGAGGACTGCTCATAGCAGATTCGTTATACCACTCGAATTAATGAAGAACAGCACATGCAGGATAAAGCAAAACACGCATTTAGCAGAACTCATGCAAGAAGTTAAACTGTTTATCTGGGATGAAACACAAATGACTCAGAGATACGCTTTTGAAGCTTTAAACAAGACATTGCGAGATATATTGGGGGTACAAAAGTCTAGGAAAAAGGAATCGCCTTTTTGGAGGTATAACGGTGTTACTGGGGGTGATTTTAGACAGATTCTCTCGGTTATCCCAAAATCAAAAAGACCAAAGGTAGTTCAAGCTTGCACAAACCGGTCTGAATTGTGAAAACATTGCAAAATTTACACACTTACATGCATCATGTGCGTAAATGAGTATACTGAAAACGGGGAAATTGATACTCGAAAACAAAATTTCAATAGATGGGTTTTGGCTGTTGGTGACGGCAAATTGCCGGCCAAAAAAAGAGGCAGAGGATGAACCAACATGGATTCAAATTCCAGAAGAATTCCTTTTTAAATCATGGAACTCGCCTATTGAAAAGATTGTATCAGAAACATATCCCGATTTTACTACAAGGCAAATTGACGATCAGTGTCTTAAGGAAAGAGTAATTCTAACTCCACGGAATGATGATGCTGATGCAATAAACGAGTACATGTTTAAAAAGTTAAGAGGTGAGTCAGTCACTTACAATAGCGCGAACGAAATCTATAAGGGATCAACAGATACTCTAGACCATCATAACCTATACCCTGTTGAGTTCTTAAACTCCTTGAATTTTCTAGGTATGCCCCCGCATGCCCTCTATTTAAAAAAAGAACTACCAATAACTCTCATGCGGAATGTGGATCAAAGCAAGGGACTATGCAATGGCACTAGACTAATCATCACCGAGCTTGACCAATTTATAATTCAAGTAAAAATCCTAACAGGGTCACATACAGGGGACCACGTCGTCATACACAGAATCATTCTCACATCAGCAAAGTCAAAATGGCCATTTGTTTTAAAGCGAAGACAATTCCTAGTCAAACCATGCTACGCAATGATAATAAACAAAAGCCAAGGGCAGTCACTTAATTATGTCAGCCTCTATTTACCTAATCCCGTGTTCAGTCATGGTCAGCTTTATGTCACGCTATCTAGAGTTACAACACCTGATGGTCTTAAAATCTTAATGATCGAAGATGAAGATAAAGAACTCAAGCAATGCACTCGAAACATTGTTTTTAAGGAGGCTTTCAACAACCTGTATTAAGGCACCAACAAGCCCTATTAACAAGATTCGGACCTTATTTTATTATACTTAATCTTTACTTTCTTCCTAGGCACTAATAGCATAGAACTTGGATATTTTAAACAAATTTCATACACAATCATCCTGATTTAAAAGTGACTAACAAGCCGAAAAACAACATCATGTCATCTAATTAGGAACCTATCCTGTAGCATAGAACTTGGAATCCTCTTTAGTAAACTCTGATTAAACGGCGCAGGTATCATCAGCATGCCAAATGTTGTACATCCATCTGAATTTCAGTTTGCTGCAGATTAACAATCAAAATAAAGATAAATCTTCTAACCATTGATGTACAGAAGTGGATAATATTTTTAGCGCATAACCAAACAACCTGATAAGGGTGATGTAGAAGAATAAGCCTATGCAGATTGTGCAGACTCTTCCTAAACACGAAGATCATGTCTATTGCATCAAAATCATACCTATTTTAACCCCCATGATCTGCTGCATTGAGTAAAAATCATATCATTCAACTGTTTTGCAACATCAAACTCATTATACAATATTAAACACAGCATGACGCTTGATTTAGTTCTCTCGGCCTCTCTGTTAATATCAAACATCATATCTACTTCCAACTTAAACACAAACTCAGAAACAAACCAAACACTTGATAAATTTGAAAAACAAATTTATCCCAAACAACAAACTTACTTGCACCTCTCTTTCAACTAAATGAACTTGAGAATCTTAACTACAAGGATGTTTCGCATTATAATACTTAGTAAAACAACAGGCTTAAAATACTTCATGAAAATATGACACACAAACCTATATGCCAGTTCATATACAACTTCATTTATCATATCTCATTAACAGTTTAGCTTCCATTGACAAATTAACTCAGCAAACATCATCAACTTAATACTTTCCTGAACCATAATTAACATCCATAGAACAACAAAACATACAAAATTAGCACTAATGTAATAACAAAATAATGATGCACAATAAATTGTATATGAACTCTGGGTTTGTTTAGTTAAAACATAAGTGGTGTAAAATGCCACAAGTCCATAGTATTAACAAACTAACAAAGGGGTGTTTGGCTAAATTTCTGCCAACTACTACTACTTTTTTGGAAAACAATACAACCAACACATTCAACTGACAAACCTAAACAACACAATCATGAGCCATTAACACAACCATAAAGAAAAGAATCATTCATATACAAAATAAAAAAATTCATATTCTTAATAATAACTTTTCATTCATAGATTTCAATGGAACATCCAAAGTTCAACCACACCTTAGATATGAAACCTAGAAACTACACTTACTGCAACACCATCATAACAAAAGATAATAAAACCTTAAAAACAAGACCCAACAGACCATAAACTAAAACAATCAACAAAATAACAAAAGCCACCAGTCACCATAACAAAAGACTTTCATCCTCTTCCCTAGCCAGAATTGTTTGCAGCATCCACATGTGCCTCTTTAGCCTCAATCTCCTTTAACGCCTGAGCAATCAAGTCATTCAACCCCAACAGCTTATCATTCTCATTGCGCATATCCTCTTTAAGAGGCATCAAAGTATCAAACAATTCCCCTTGATCCTCCATTGCTTCCAGTTTAGCAATCAATGCATTCAATTGACCAATCAAAGTCCTACAAGTTTGGACTTCATCGCGCATCCGATTAACGAAATGGAGACCTTCAGCACTTTGTTGGGCGTTGAAAAAAATCAAAGCCTTTGAGACAGGAGTCTCGCCGCTGAATTCCATGAGATCATCCACCACACGCCTTGCAATAACATTGGATGGGCCAGGTGCTGCCATTGCTAACAAAATTAGGTCAAATAGAAAAACAAATACGGTATAAGAAAAGTGGTGGAGTGAGTGATGAAATGGAGAAAATTATGGGGATATATAAAGACCCACATGTGATGGAGAAGAAAGTAGCCTGCCATCATTACGATGGAAACTCAGACGGCGTAACAGACACAAGCCCTTAATATGACGGTCAAGTCATACCAACAGGAAAAGATATAACTCTCAATTCCCTTACTTGCACAAACTAAAACCTTCAATTTCCAAAAATAACAAACTAAACCCTCACAATATATAAAAGGTATAAACTATACCCATTAAAATTAAATTTGAAACATAAAACTACCCTACACAATCTAAAACATCAAATTTATGGAAACACACAAACTCAACCCCTTGCAATTTTCTTTTAACTAAAAAACAACATTCAATAAAACAATATCTTACATTACCGGACTAACAACATAACAACTGCTTTTAAACGACATTAGGTTTACACAACGAAAAAGACGGAACCCATCACGTACAAAGTAATACAATACTTCAAAAATTAAAAACAACTAAATTCAATAACTTCATCCACGGCACGCATTGCAATCACATACGTACGAACAACAAGCTACGAGTCATTTCACAAACCTAATGTTACAACACATTCGCACACAACTACTGCATACAACCCGTGTGCAACGCAAGTCTGAATGCCTAGTGACAAGTAATTAACTCGTGGCCATTATTTGGTAAATCACCTAAGGTCAGACTGCTAGAAGAAGAGCATCGTGAATTCATGATACAAAAATGGTTTCGTGGTGTAGTTGGTTATCACGTCAGTCTAACACACTGAAGGTCTCCGGTTCGAACCCGGGCGAAGCCATCTCTTTTTTTGAGATTTTTACCTTTAAATTTAATTGCACATCTTTACCACCATTTCATTGAGTTTGAGTTTTCAGTGGGGTATTCATTGCCAATATGAGTGAATAATAGTTTCACCCTCGTCAAAATTGGCATTAGGGGTCATGGTTGATTATGGAAAAATGATGTGTAATGTTAAAATAATCTAAGCTTGTGTGACGTGGAGTGTGAACAAGTCGGCTAAACTTTACTTGATATTACCCAAGTCATATTAATTGTTAAGCTTACATTTGTTACGTTGAGCCGGAATTTGTCATTAGTAAGCGGCTTCCAAGCTCCCTTAGTCCCTTGGACACTCGTTTAATTGGTGCTGGAAGTGGCCCTAAGATCAGATAGTGAACGATCAGAAATCAGCAGTTTGGAGGATGAGTTAAAAATAAAATTAAAGGGCTATCACTGTTATGATCCTGTTATATAAAGTATTTTGCTTCTTAACTTTCGTGTTAACTTTGGTCTCATCTAGTCTTTTGGCTCTTATGCATCCATTTTTTTATTGTAGATACTCCTCAACAACTATCACATGCAGGATTGATCCCTAGCCTTATTTGCTGGTATAGGTGGATAAAGAAACATCAGTATAGCTCAGCAGGACAATGAAAGTGAGGTGCGCCTTTCTTTCGTTCTGCCGGTCGAAAAGAAAACACCAGTATAGCTCAGCAGGACAATGAAAGTGAGGTTCTGTTTTTGCTAACCTTAGACTTTTAGTTAGATATGGCAATTTCAACCATTTACTAATGAATATGTCGATACGGGTTAAGTGTAATATCCAACGGGTCAAATGGGCTATAAGTCGCCCAGAGTGTAAGTAGATAGGGAGTTCGAGGATCTTTTAGGTGTTGTGCAAATCATTGTTGTTCGTTCTAATTGTAGGGACAAATGGAGATGGACGCTTGACGGAAAAGGTGAATTCACGGTTAAAGAGCTAGCAAGATTGGTGGAGGAGAAGATTCTTCATACGAAATGTGGTGGACATGAGACGATTTGGAATAAATTGGTGCCTAAAAAAGTAAACATCTTCGTGTGGAGGGCTATTGAAGGAAGACTTCCAGTTCGTGTGGAGCTTAATAAAAGAGGTATCGATTTGGACTCGGTGCTTTGCCCTTGTTGCAACAATAGCGTGGAAACTTGTGCTCATTGTTTTGTCACGTGTGATCTAGCGATGGGTGTGTGGGATAAAGTTTCTAATTGGTGGATGGTAGGGAATGTTAATACTTTCTCTATTAATGAATTATTTTCATTTAATGGAGGTGTTAATGTTCCCTCCCACCTATATCGTGTATGGCGGTTATTTGGACTTCCGGTTACTTCATTTGGAAAGAAAGAAATGCCCGTGTGTTTGGTAAAAAAGTGACTAGTACTAATAAGATTGTGCAAGATTTTCAACTCAAGAGCTATGAATGGATCGTGAGAAGTGTAGAATGATAGAAAACCCCTGTTTAGGTATTGTATTATTGATATGCTTTTATAGTGTTACATGGAACATACTAGAAATCATAAAACCCTAATGGACCCAACCCACAAACTGCAAGAAGATCAAACAAATTTAAAAAGATAGATTGGCAACGTTGGCTAAGAGACCCTCAAAAGATTCGGCTTAAATAAGTTTCGTTCAGAATTTTAGTGCATCTCAGAGTTACAGTTCGTTACAGAGTGTTCAGCTGCAAATTTGGGGTGCTGTCAGTATGTGATTCCTTATTATATTGTGTCAGGTCAGAATTTCTGTACCAACTGCTGCTACTGTTCTTTTGGTACAGTTGGTTTTAGATATTTTGGGCTTTATGTTTTGCTGTGATCCTACCCGGTTGTTTATATCAGTCCTTGGGTGGATCTTTGCCTAGGCGTTGTCAGTGAGGGATAGATGGTACATAGTGGCTTGGTTGTGGGTCTATCCCACAAGTTAATATGTCCTCTTTGTCCTTTGTTGTCTCTCCTAGTTTGGTCTTTGTGTGGATAGGTTTTGTTCGTTCAGTTGTGATTGTTTTTGGCGTGTTTGCAATTCACAGTGTGTTGGTGGGTCTTTGTTATTTAGTTTGTGTTGCAAGTCTTGAGTGATTATGTATCATTGTATTTCGACATTTGAGGCTCATCCTTTTTAATTGTCTTGTTAAGAAGGTGAGTTGCCATTTCTTTTGTATCTTGTTTTATTGGTTCTTTGATATATGTTGCCTTTCCAAAAAAAAAAAAAAAAAAAAACATCATTTTATTCAAAAAGTTAGTTGCTGAAGTAGTCTATAATACTCTATGGTCATATCTGACACACTAATCATTTAGAACACAAAATGTTCCAAGTCAACCTAACCTCGGTTACCCACCCTATTAGACTTGCCCATTTTGCCACTTCAATTGTTATACTTGCTTATAAAATAGAGTAGTACAGTATATCTTTATCTCAGCTAAGAATTATCACACTTCTTGAATTATTTTAGAGGCTGCAACTCATTAAGTGAGGCAAGGAGATGACTGCTCTATAGAATAATGAAGCCTGCAAACTTGGTTGATCTTTTTGCAGCAAGGTGAGAACCAATAGTAAACATTTTATTTTCTTTTTCTGCTTATTGATGTTTGAAGTTTGACATGGTCTAGAAAAATTTACTCGCTGATGGCCTGACCCGCATTAAAATTAACCATCGAACGAGTACTTTGATGCTTTACGTCTCTCACGTCAAAGAGTTACAATCTATCTATCCCGATATATAGATAGATATATGATTTAGCATGCCCAAAAAAAAACAAAAACAAAAAAACTAACACTTTTTGGGTGTTACTCCCCTTGTAGTGACTACAGTAAAGTTCTTGAAATGGTTTGAGTCGGTTCAAATAAACAGAACTAATTAACTTACGTACCTGATAACAAGCTAGCTCTTTGGCATGCTTCTTATCGCTCTCTGGGTTTCTTGTTGCCTTGAGTAGTATCTCAATAAGCTAGCACTGTTAATTTAATACCAAGAATAAGCTACAGAAAATGAATAAGAGAAGGAAACTGTGATAGGCTTCTAGAAAACATCGATAGCTTTACACAATCACCTATGTGTTATCCTGTTCTTATTTTGACAATTCTACGTGTCTGAATTTTTGTGATTCTGGTTGAGTAATTTAGTTTTACGTTACTTCTAGATATCAACAAAGACTCGCCTCAAACAGCACCAATGGTTTCATCCCATCAATGCCACGAACTGCACGTAATGGTGAAGCTGGAACCTCTAAGATGGTGGGGTGTGAAATCAACAAATCAGCTACAGTCCATTTGGAGGTGAAAGTTATTGAATGTATGATGTTAGAATTTTTTTTAACATCTCTGTTGGCTATAGAAGTTTTAGGGGTAACCACACCTGCTAGCATCCCCAAGATTTGTCACTACAACTTAATGGGATTTATGTTTGATTTTGTCATAAATGGGCTTGATTGGCATGTTTGGTTTCAGCTGAATCTGGTAAGGAAAGAGAGATTTATGTGTTGTCGTCAATGTATTCGAATAAGGGAAGACATGAGGTATGGAGTCTGGATGTTGGAGCGATTAAACAATATGCATATGCATTCTTGACCAGTGTAACACACGACGATGAGGTGTCATTATTAAGCTACTTGTTAGAAATAAAATATGGGCTATGAAGAAACGTCTTTCAGTAAACAGCAATCACATCAATATTTTTGGATTCTATTGAACGGAAAACAAACACGCGCTCCCATATGGGGACTTGAACCCTCAACACTTGGATGAGGTGGGAACCTTAGCTATATTTTCGATACCGCTAGGCGAAAGGCATGTTGCTAAGAACTTATGAAGTTGTATTCGTTAGTGTTATTGGGAATTATCAATCAATGGACATGATCAATAAAACTCTTCCTGGTGATTTGAAGAATTCCACAATAGAGCTGTGAAGTTACTTCGACCAAACATCATCATACATTAGTTAACGCTCCATCTGAACAAAAGAGCAGCTGAAATTTATAAAATTTCACAATAACAGCGAAATTTCGAACAGAAACCCACATATTCCACAATAGAGCTGTGAAGTTACTAATGGCATATTTTCAAACCCCAACAGCGAAATTTCGAACAGAAACCCACATACTTGAACACAGTCAATTCGTAGCTAGCTTTCACCGTACTTTGAAATGTAGTTCTCATGTTCCTTTCATAGACCAAAAGAGCAGCTGATAAATGATAACCTAAAGCCCCCATTGGCCACGGAGGTTCACCTGCCTTGACTCCGGGTTATCCAAAAGGATAGTCGGCCCTGGGAATAGTTGGCTTGCAATGTCAAGTCGGACACTCGGGTTATCAAAAAAAATAAAAAAATAAAAAAATGATAACCTAAAGCTGTTTGGTTAGCATTGGCTCCATCTGAATCAGCATCAAAAGAAGAAGGGGACACCAGGAAATCTTAATGCCATTTTACATATGCAACAAGAGACTATAATGACGGAACCCTTGCTGGTTGAATAAAGCTAACTGAACCAACCCGTCTAAGCGTCTACATATATCGAATCTAGCAACTTTTAAGAAATCTTCACGCAAACGCATACAGCTTTTGAATTTAGCAAGATATACCTTTATATCCCAATCCTACACGATATACATTTCCATATCAACTATTCCTGCAAGTGGCCGCCATAAAGAGCAGCTCGGTTAGCGTTAAGAAAGACACATAAACTTTAGTATTATATATACTAGTAAAATTTGTTAGCTTAATACTGTTGGTTTCGTGGTGTAGTTGGTTATCACGTCAGTCTAACACACTGAAGGTCTCCGGTTTGAACCCGGGCGAAGCCATGGTTTTTTCACATGGAAATATGTTTGAGTAGCAAATCCTGTATTACATCTTTTTCATTAATTTAAACTTTAGTTGCACACAAATTCACCTATTTTCTAAAAAATCTGTCATTGTGGTTACAAACACCATTAGATTCGCAATAGTAGTTATTTCAAGCGCGTCGGAATTAACCTTGCGTCATGGTTAATTATGTATTAAGTAATGACGTGTGATGCTAACACTGTGTTTTGAGTTCTTTCATTAAAGAAAAGTAAAGGAAAGTAAAGTAAACACTTTCCTTCCAAAATTTGGAGGAAACACTTTACTTTAATAATCATCAAAATAAACTAAGTTTCCTTCCATTTCCTTTTCTTTTCTTTCTTAATACCTACTCGAGAACACAACCTCTTTTGTTTCATTTTCAAATTCTTTCATTTTCTTACTTAACTCTCTAACTCGAGAACACAGTGTAACATTATCTGAGCATGGCTGATGCTAAGTGTGAATCAGGTAGTAACTTTTACTTTGGTAAAGGTGTTAAGTCATGTTAAGTCTTAAACATAATATCAACTTGACTTTTGATCGTATCCTAATCATAAACATAATATATTTAGTATTTACAATAGCCGGGAAATGCCATTAGTGAAGGCTTCCTAGCTCTCTTGGACTTGGTGCTGGAAGCGTCCCCTAAGATCAGATAGTGAAAGTGCAGATATCAGCACTTTGGAGGATGAATAAAGCTTTTTTAACCTCTCCTATAACATTGTCGCTGGATTTGTCGTCTAGATAGTACAGGGATTCTAGAGTAGAAATTGAGAACAGTATCTTCATGGATTTTTACCTCGCTAAGGAAGTGTGGAGTCTCGTATTCAAACTGTGGAAAGTTGGAGGTTCTAAAACTGCAGTTCTCTCCAATGTGGGTACTTTGACACTGATCTGCTGTATATGGCTAACAAAAAACGCGTGTGGCTTTGGTCCAGATCAACCTTCAAGCACAAAGATTGTAGACAACATCTATGTCTCATTGTTTTATGGCCAAAAATAAGATATAAATCATTTGTTTGTCAATAAGATAGACCCCCCAAGCCTGTTGTGTTTTGGTGTAGTTCACTGGTTCATGTTATAATTTTTTTCTCCTGAAAGTTCCTTGTTTGTTTTAAATTTGGTGCTAGTGTCAATCTAGTACCCTTTTTTATGAAATTTGGCTTTACAAAAAAAAGGTACTAAATCGATTGTAGTGTTCTGACTTTTGATTTAACTATCAAGCTCAGTACCTGGACAAGCTGATTCAAATGGTTTATTCGCTTTTTTGGGGAGTAATCAGAAAATGGGCTTAAACCCTTCTCTCTACACTTCTGAAAACAGCATAAACTACTGAATTCAACATAAGCTTATTCAAACAACAGCATATGTTAATATTGTCAAATATGTTCAATATAATCCTCCCTGTATCATCATATTGAAGTAAATTGAACTTTACAAAACATTGTCCATTTAACAACATAAATAATCAATGACACAAGTTAAACAAACTTGAGTAAAAATATCATCGTCATAATCAAGTTTGGCAATAAGAATATCAAACACCATGGAAATAAACAGAAACTATCATATTGCATTCCATTGAATTGATTACATCAGATTTTATAAAATTAAAAACTACTCTACACTCACTAACAAATCAATCCAATTACATCAATCTAATCTTATGCTTTCTTAGGAGACTTTCCAGCTTTTGATGGAGATTTTGGTGTTGATTCTTTAGCAGCAGCAGTTTTCTTAGGCAACAGAACAGGGTTAATGTTTGGCAAAACACCACCGTGAGCAATAGTAACTCCAGACAACAACTTTCCAAGTTCCTCATCGTTCCTAATCGCCAACAAAACATGTCTCGGGATTATTCTGGACTTCTTGTTGTCCCTAGCAGCATTTCCAGCCAATTCCAACACTTCGGCTGCAAGGTATTCAAGAACAGCAGCGAGATAAACGGGAGCACCAGTACCAACACGCTTAGCATAACGACCTTTCTTCAAAAACCTTCCAATTCTACCAACTGGAAACTGAAGCCCTGCTTTAACAGATCGAGTAACAGACTTCTTTCGTGGCCCACCAGCTTTCCTTCCTGCTGCTCCCTTCTTGATTTTACCGGCTCCCTCCATTTGATCTTTATAAAATGTTTCTTTTTGTCTCTGTTTTGAGTGTGTGTGATTGTGGTGAAGAAAGTGTGTGAGCGTGTTTGTTTATATAGCGATTTGAGTTTTTGGGTTGTGTTATGCGGATCGAGGATGGGGTGATTTTGGCCGTTGGATTAAATGTAGATTTCTGATCCGTGTCAAGTGAAATAGACCAATGGGAGGGAGGTATGAAAGTTTTGAATTTTTAGGATTTGTTTGAATTGTTTGGTGTTCCCGCCTAAGCACGATCCCTTTTTCTTTTTCAAATTTTTCCACCACGTTTAACACTACACAGGGGTAGATTACAAATGTGTCCTTATGGTTTCTAATTTTCGCAATTCATGTCACTCCCAGTAATTAAAATTACGAATTTTATCATTTTTATTCACGTTTAGTAACACTGTACGTCTTTTTTTCATTGAGCCCAATGAAATGACAAAAATATACTCTTCCACACTCGAATTTCCCCTTATTTTATAAGGTAAAAGTTACTAACGTACTTTCTGAAAATTACCAAGTTGAACATTTTATTTCTTTATTACCGATATTACCAACGTACTTTCAAATTTATTTACAACTTGATACACAGTATATATTGTTAGTAATAATATGGCAACGTTAGTCCATTTAGCCAACGAACGTTTGCAACGTTAGCCTTTTATACTAACGAGCGTTTTTAATTAACTAAAAAAGATCTTAAAAAAGTTTCTTTTCTAATTATTTTTATAATTTATACATGTTTTTATATACATTTTTATACATGATTTTATACACGTTTTTATTGTAGGGAAACATGTACACTTTTAATTAAAATAAATCAGATTTCAATTAATAAATAATTAACAGAAAATAAATAACATAAAAGAAAACATACCGAATAGGGTAGAAGCAGAAGACAGACACTATGAACGATAAATAAGAAAACAGTAAAAGGTCATGGAACGAGGCACGTGTTAGACACGCTTCCCTTAAAACAGATTCGTCGTCTGTTTCCCAGGGTACAACGTTCAAAGCTGTTGTACAGCCGGACCTGACATACTTGCCTGAAATATCACGGAAAACAGAGTGCTTCTGATCGAAAAGACTGCTGGAAAACTTGTTAATGGAGCTTTTCTCTCTTGTGTGTTTTTCTTGTTGTGTCTTGGAATAGTTGAGATTGCCATCTATTTATACACATTCATATGCATATGGTGTAATGGTGCAATCAATGTCAATTAATGCCTTAATAATGATTCATTAATTTTCTGTTATAAACCTTTGAGTCAAATAATAACCGCCAATTAAATTGTCAATTAATGACCCATTAATTTACAGTTATAAACCTTTGAAACAAATAATAACAGCCAATTCAATTGTCAATTAAGGACACATTAATTTGCAGTTACCAAACGAGCTCGTAACTGACATTTAACCATTTTCCTCCATTCCAACTTTCCTTCTTTGAGACTCGATATCTCATTCACACTAACTCTATTTTGGACATATACTGGCTCGACCTGGCCTTACATTTAATAATTATATTTACTAATAATTATTTATGTCCAAATTTAGTGAAAACACATTTTTCACTAAAATTTTTCCAACATTTATAAAACGTGTGTAAAAGCTAAAAACGTATGTAAAAATGTGTGTATAAAATCATGTATAAAAACGTGTATAAAATTGTGTGTATAAAAACGTGTATATAAAAAGTGCATAAATATGTGTATAAACCGCATATAAAACCATGTATAAAAATGTGTGTATATAAAAACGTGTGCATACATGGTTTTATACACATTTTTACAAAACGTGTGTAAAAGCTATATAATAAAACTGTGTATTAAATATGTATAAAAATGTGTATAAAAACATGTATAAAAATATGTGCATAAAAACGTGTATAAGAATGTGTATAAAAACGTGCAAAAAAACGTGTGTCTAAAAACGTGCAAAAAAAACGTGTCTAAAAATGTGCATAAAAACGTGTATAAAATCATGTACAAAAACGTGTATAAAATTTGTGTATAAAAACATGTATAAATTTTTTAAATAATTAGAAAATAATTTTTTTAAGAGATTTTTTTTAGTTAATTAAAAACGATCGTTAGTATAAATGACTAACGTTGCAAACGTTTGTAGGCTAAATGGACTAACGTTACCACATTATAACTAACAGTATATAATGTGTTTTAAGTTGTAAATAAATTTGAAAGTATGTTGGTTATCGATTATAAAAAAGTAAAAGGTTCAACTTTGTGATTTCCATAAAGTACTTTGTTATTATATGGCTTTTACCCTATTTTGTATCCAACCAAAAACACAAGTGTTACACATTAAAACCGGTTTTAAGTAAAAAAAATTATAATGGCATCGGTTTTAAGTATTTTATTATTAAAATGTCATTGTAATAGTTTGACTGTGATATAAGTGTTAGAAGACTATTTGTAATTGATTAATAAAAACAATGATTTTCACTTTCGCGTTGCCGCGGAGCATGTGTACTATAAAAAAGAGAAAATTCGTGTTCCAGACAATGTTTGCTAACTATATTTTTAGTGCCCCTTAAACTGATACCTTTATTAGTCAACCTTAAAACATCGTAATATCCTTTTTAAAACCGAAGTCTGCAATTACAGCCGCACAGAAAAACCTTAAACACCATATGCAGATTGTATAAAAAAACTAGAAAAGACATTATTAGGGAAATAATAAAACGGCATGATAAAAAAAGACAAAGGGTTTACCCAAAAATACATTCTTATGTTTGCAAGTCATGGACCAAGTGAACCACCTGCAACTCATGAAACAAAAAGAAGAATGAGAACTTGACTTTAAAAAGTTAGTTTGGTTAAATGGCCGTCGTGTAAGTTGACTTATAAAAGTCAAACTTACCAAGACATATTAAAGTCATGAAAATATACATGGAAAAGGTGAACTGATGCGTCGGATTGCAACACCAAAGTTTTACAATCCTCATAGACAGAGTACCTAATCGTTGTAGTGTAGTATATGCAAGACTCGAGGGATTGATCGTTCTCTAGGGGAATAGTGAGGTATGTTCGAATTGTATGTCACTAAGATCTAAGGGTTGAGGGAAGAGTATTTTTGTGTTTTTATATTTTTTAGAAAGCAAATTAAAATCTCGGGTTTTTAAGGAGGGGTTTTTAAACAAAACTTCAACTAATCCTAAATGCAATAAATGTAAATTGGTAGGAAACTCGTATATGTAAACAAACATGCTTACTCAATGATGCACTACTTCATAGTTGTTCTCTCTAACTTTATTGCCCGTCACCACCGTTAGTGTAATGTGTAAGTATTCTCCTAATTCGGCAACGAGTTGGTCAAGCTCGCATTCTACGTGACAACCTAGTCGGGCGTTACCTGTCAAACACGCTCCCTCCCAATAGTAAATCACGCGCAATAAATACTTAAAAAGGAATCTACCCAATACTCAACTAGTTATGAACAACTAAATGTAGGTTTCATCTAACCTAGTTATGTTTCTCTAGATGTCTATGCTAATGTAATATCTTATAGCTAGTTTTCTAGAGCCTAACACGCACACCACTAACAAGAACCAATAAAGATAAAGATTACAAACTAGGTTTCATGCAATCACAAGCAAACACTAATTAATTTAGCCTAGCATGTTAATCGAAAGCGAAGAAAAACATATAATCAAACAACGCATAGACATATTGAATGATTAAATGGGTAAAGAGACTTCACTCCAATTAAACATGTGTGTATGTGAGTACAAGAGAGTTAGAAAACCATAAAAATCGTCCAAAGTGATTGCAATTAAAGTTCTTCCAAATTTTCACACGAATTATGAGAACAAAAGTGGTTGTATTTATAGAATTGGGGTTCTAACGACGTCGCTAGGGTTTTGCGACGCCGTCAGACCGTCGAAACCCTTTAGGTTTTCTTTTGTCGGCTAACCGTGACGCCGTCGTTACGTTTTATGACGTCGCCATAATGCAATTGTGACGGCGTCAACCATTTCTTGTGACGCCGTCTCCACACACTGAAAAGTCACACTTTGCGTCCAAAAGTCCACTTTCTGGCCACATTTGGTGAAGGCGTCAGTATGGGAGTCGTCAGCTTGAAAAGTTGTGTTTTTGTTCATTTTCTTCCTGAATCGAGCCCAAGTCACGTGCTTTTCTTCCAAGTGCTTCCAAAATGCTAATTACACAAAAAGAAAGGATTTAGTGTTATGATATAGTGTATTTGCATGATTTTGGGTGTTAAATGACCCCAAAAAAAGTATATAAAATGATACCTTATCAAATACCCCTACACTTAGGATTTGCTTGTCCTCAAGCAAATGAGTTTTTCTACCTAGTAAATAGCAAAGTCAGGGGCATTTAACCTACTAAATAAAGATAAGTTATGACACATCCAGATCAACCTTGTAATTAAAAGCACGAAAATCATATACTAGCACCTCACATAAGTGTTTGGATTCTTTCTTTCTCTCGGGTGTATAATGAATTATAACAATATAGAAAATGGGAAAGTAAACATTCACTACCTGTCATAGCATATAGATTACCATAAGATTTTGATGAGGTTGTGAAACCCCACTAAGTCTTACAACTCCCTAGGCAGTGTACCTAACCATTGTAGTGTAGTATAGGCAAGACTCAGGGGTTGTTATCGTTCTCTAGGGGAATAGCGTGTGAAGGTCCGAACTAGATGTAACTAAGGTCTACGGGATTGAAAGAAGAATATTTTTGTATTTTTATATTTTAACGAAAGCAAATAAAATCTCGGGTTTGAATGAGGTTTATTTGAAACTAATTATCTAATAAATAAACTAAATCTAATGTGGAGAATTCGTATGATAAAAGAGAAGTGTTTACTCAATCATGCATGATCCTTAGTATGCTTCTCCTAACTCTATTGCCTTGTCACACTTGAGATGTATGTGTAAGTATTTTCGAGAAGCATGACGAATTACACAAAAACGCCGTCTATGTGATACCTCACTAGGGATACGCACAAATAAGGTAATATGAAGACTGTTACAAGGCCCATATGTAGATTGACGCGCATTAAAAATACTTAAAAGGGATCATCCATAAATGGGTAAGGTAGTATGAAGACTATTACCGATGGAATCCTTTCTACACAATCATGTCGCTCTAGGTCTTCGATAAACTTAAGTAACTAGGGTTCTAGAGTCTAAACATGCACACACATCAATCAAGAAACAATATTATTATGATCTACATACCAAATCACACGCAATCATAAGCAAACACTAATGAGATCTAGCCTATCATGTTAAAGATAAGCAAAAAACAATAACCAATCAAACAATAAGGCATATTGAAAGATTAAATGATAAAAGAACTTCACTGTATTAAAACAAACGACTGGGAAGGTACAAAAGAGTTGGGAAACCATAAAATACTCCCAAAGTCAGCTACAAATCGTTCTCTACCGAACTCCACTCCTAATATGCTATATGAAAACCTAAATCCGAGTTTGTATATATAAGAAAACAATCGCAACGGCGTCGCACGAAATCCTGATGCCGTCGCGCCGTCGAATCTTCTAGGGTTTCTTTATGATGGCTAAGTTCAGGCGCCGTCACAACTTTCCTGACGCGGTCTCTATCAGATCCAGACGGCGTCGCAAGCTTTCCTGACGCCGTCTCCACTATCTGTGATTTATTCTTCAAGCCTTCTTTTGGTGTAAAGTCATATTCTTGTCATGTTTCTTCCAAAATAGAGCCCAAGTCACATGTATTTCCTCCAAATGTCTTCCAAGTGCTAAAAATGCAAAAAGAAACGGTTAATCATATATCTTAAGCATTTTTGCATGATTACAGGGATTAAATGACCCCGAAAAAGTGTATAAAATTACACCTCATCATTACTCCTACACTTGGGATTTCCTTGTCCCCAAGCAAATGAGATTTTCTACCTAGACAATAGAAATATCGGGGGCATTTAACTTACTCTTTAAAGCTATTCATGGCACAACCAATTAGACCTCGTAAGTAGAAGCATAGAAAATACACACTAGCACCTCACAATAAGTGTTTGGATTCTCTCTTTCTCTCGGGTGTATAATGAATTATAACAATATGGGAAACAGAAAATTTAACACTCATTAACTGCCATAGCATATAAATTACCATAGACCATATAGAGGATCAAACCTCCACCGATAGGCGTAAGTACTAAAAGTTACTATCAAAGAGGTCTTTAAAGGGTTGTGGGGTGTAGGTGTAATATGATAAACATGGAAACGGAAACGGATGGGAAATATTTAGAGAGTGACTTTTGGGTGAATTTTAGGGTAAAGTGGTGAGCTAATTATTTATAAGAATACACAATGATTTGGTTGTTAAGCCAAAGACTCGACCACTTTGTTTTTTTTACTTTAGGTCAAGGCCACTACCCACCCGCCAAACACAAATTTTTTTAATTATACAAACTCTACACAACTTTACATCAAACTCTTTCTTTTTCTTTTCTCTCTTTATTTTTTCATAACATCACTTGGGGTTTATAGATACACCCCTCCACTTGAGCTTTTACATACTCGATACATGAACTATTATAATGACCCGAATTAAGGTGGATCAAAATAACTGCTTTATGAAGTTTGTTGATTCTTGAGCAGCTTATTAGTGTCTATAACATCAAGTGGGATATTCTACGCGCGGATAAGCTGCTCAAGAATAAGAACGTCTAAAAGGCTTACTTGCCCAGGCTGCTAATTCCAGGCCGGCAGGGCGCTGTATCGCACATTTACAAAAGAAGTAATTAATTTCTATTTATTGTTAATCATTTAAAGTTGCTTTATATCTTGTTGTCCTTGCGCATTTCCAGCCAATTCACAAACACTTCAGGATGCCAAGGTATTCAAGAATAGCTGCGAGATAAACTGGCGCAACTGTAACAACTCGCTTAGCGTAACGACCCTTTCTTCAAAAACCTTCAAATTCTACCATAACTGGAAAACTGAAGCCCGCTTTTTTTCTGATCGCAGTACCAGACTTCTTTCATGGCCCCCCACCAGCTTTCCTTCCTGCTGCTCCCTTCTTGATTTTACCGGCTCCCTCCATTTGATCTTTATAAAATGTTTCTTTTTGTCTCTATTTTGAGTGTGTGTGATTGTGGTGAAGAAAGTGTGTGAGCGTGTTTGTTTATATAGCGATTTGAGTTTTTGGGTTGTGTTATGCGGTCGAGGATGGGGTGATTTTGGCCGTTGGATTAAATGTAGATTTCTGATCCGTGTCAAGTGAAATAGACCAATGGGAGGGAGGTATGAAAGTTTTGAATTTTTGGGATTTGTTTGAATTGTTTGGTGTTCCCGCCTAAGCACGATCCCTTTTTCTTTTTCAATTTTTTCCACCACGTTTAACACTACACAGGGGTAGATTACAAATGTGTCCTTATGGTTTCTAATTTTCGCAATTCATGTCACTCCCAATAATTAAAATTACGAATTTTATCATTTTTATTCACGTTTAGCAACACTGTACGTCTTTTTTTCATTGATGGTCAAAGCCCAATGAAATGACAAAAATATACTCTTCCGCACTCGAATTTCCCCTTATTTTATAAGGTAAAAGTTACTAACGTACTTTCTGAAAATTACCAAGTTGAACATTTTATTTCTTTATTACCGATATTACCAACGTACTTTCAAATTTATTTACAACTTGATACACATTATATACTGTTAGTAATAATGTGGCAACGTTAGTCCATTTAGCCAACGAACGCTTGCAACGTTAGCCTTTTATACTAACGAGTGTTTTTAATTAACTAAAAAAAATCTTAAAAAAGTTTCTTTTCTAATTATTTTTATAATTTATACATGTTTTTATATACATTTTTATACATGATTTTATACACGTTTTTATAAAACGTGTGTAAAAGCTAAAAACGTATGTAAAAATATGTGTATAAAACCATGTATAAAAACGTGTATATAAAAAGTGCATAAATATGTGTATAAACCGTATATAAAACCATGTATAAAAATGTGTGTGTATAAAAACATGTGCATACATGGTTTTATACAAATTTTTACAAAACGTGTGTAAAAGCTATATAATAAAACTGTGTATTAAATATGTATAAAAACGTGTATAAAAACATGTATAAAAATGTGTGCATAAAAACGTGTATAAGAATGCGTGTATAAAAACGTGCAAAAAACGTACCGTATGCATTTTATTTTCTTAATCCTATTTGTAGTAGTGTCATAAAACGTGCAAAAAAAACGTGTCTAAAAATGTGCATAAAAACGTGTATAAAATCATGTACAAAAACGTGTATAAAATTTGTGTATAAAAACATGTATAAATTTTTTAAATAATTAGAAAATAATTTTTTTAAGAGATTTTTTTTAGTTAATTAAAAACGATCGTTAGTATAAATGACTAACGTTGCAAACGTTTGTCAGGCTAAATTGGCACTATCGTTAACACATTATTAAGAACAGTTTTATATAATGTGTTTTAAGTTGTAAATAAATTAGAAAGTATGTTGGTTATCGATTATAAAAAAGTAAAAGGTTCAACTTTGTGATTTCCATAAAGTACTTTGTTATTATATGGCTTTTACCCTATTTTGTATCCAACCAAAAACACAAGTGTTACACATTAAAACCGGTTTTAAGTAAAAAAATTTATAATGGCACCGGTTTTAAGTATTTTATTATTAAAATGTCATTGTAATAGTTTGACTGTGATATAAGTGTTAGAAGACTATTTGTAATTGATTAATAAAAACAATGATTTTCACTTTCGCGTTGCCGCGGAGCGCATGTGTACTATAAAAAAGAGAAAATTCGTGTTCCAGACAATGTTTGCTAACTATATTTTTAGTGCCCCTTAAACTGATACCTTTATTAGTCAACCTTAAAACATCGTAATATCCTTTTTAAAACCGAAGTCTGCAATTACAGCCGCACAGAAAAACCTTAAACACCATATGCAGATTGTATAAAAAAACTAGAAAAGACATTATTAGGGAAATAATAAAACGGCATGATAAAAAAAGACAAAGGGTTTACCCAAAAATACATTCTTATGTTTGCAAGTCATGGACCAAGTGAACCACCTGCAACTCATGAAACAAAAAGAAGAATGAGAATTTGACTTTAAAAAGTTAGTTTGGTTAAATGGCCGTCGTGTAAGTTGACTTATAAAAGTCAAAAGGTCATTTTATTACCTACAAATGGTCATTGTGTAACTTAGCACAGAGTGTGTATAAGTTGACTTTTATAACTCAACGTAATACATGTATAATTAGTCATTGTACTACCTGCAAGCCATTTCTAAACACACCCTAACCTACTTAACATAGTTTGCCTTCAAATAGTGAAACTGGTTTTGCTTTGGACACAAACCTAGCTTATAATCTGAATTCAACAAATAACACTTAACTTACCCAATTGACTTGTAAAAGTCAAACTTACCAAGACATATTAAAGTCATGAAAATATACATGGAAAAGGTGAACTGATGCGGCGGATTGCAACACCAAAGTTTTACAATCCTCCTAGATAGAGTACCTACTCGTTGTAGTGTAGTATATGCAAGACTCGAGGGATTGATCGTTCTCTAGGGGAATAGTGAGGTAGGTTCGAATTGTATGTCACTAAGATCTAAGGGTTGAGGGAAGAGTATTTTTGTGTTTTTATATGTTTTAGAAAGCAATTTACAATCTCAGGTTTTGAAGAAGGGGTTTTTAAACTAAAATACAACTAATCCTAAATGCAAGAAATTTATTTTGGTGGAAAAAATAAAAAAAAACTTCGTTTAATATGTAAAACAAACTTGCTTTACTCAATGATGCACTACTTCATACGTTGATATTTCTAACTTTATGCCCTGTCACCACCGTTAGTGTAATGTGTAAGTATTCTCCTTATTCGGCAACGAGTTGGTCAAGCTCGCATTCTACGTGACAACCTAGTCGGGCGTTTACCTGTCAAACACGCTCCCTCCCAATAGTAAATCACGCGCAATAAATACTTAATAAGGAATCTACCCAATACTCAACTAGTTATGAACAACTAAATGTATAGGTTTCAGCTACCTAGTTTTGTTTACTCTAGATGTCTATGCCTATGTAATATCTTTATAGACTAGTTTTCTTGAGCTAACACGCACACACTAACAAGTACCAATAAAGATAAAGATTACGAACGAGGTTTATGCATAACAAGACAAACACTTATTTAATTTAGCCTAGCTATGTTAATCGAAAGCCGAAGAAGAAAAAGAAAAACATATAATCAAACACCGCATAGACTTATTGGAATGATTAAATGGGTTATTAAAATGACTTACTCCTAATTAACATGTGGGTATGTGAGTAAAAGAGAGTTTAGGAAAACCATTAAAAATCGTCCCATTTTTAGTGATTGCAATTAAAGTACTTCCACATTTTCACAACGAATATGAGAACAAAAAGGGTTGTTTGTATTTATAGAATTGGGGGTTCTAACGACGTCGCTAGGGTTTTGTGATGCCGTCAGCCCGTCGAACCCCTTTAGGTTTTTCTTTTGTCGGCTTAACGTGACGCCGTCGTACGTTTTTTGACGTCGCCTTTAATGCAATTGTGACGGGCGTAAACCATTTCTTGCTGACACCGTCTCCAACACGAAAAGTCACACTTTGCGTACAAAAGTCCACCTTTCTGGCCACTTGGTGAAATGCGTCGTATGGGAGTCGTTAGCTTGAAAAGTTATGTTTTTGTTTCATTTTCTACCAGAAATCGAGGCCCTACAGTCCACGTGATTTCTTCCAAGTGCTTCCAAAATGCTAATTACACAAAAAGAAAGGATTTGGTGTTATGATATAGTGTATTTGCATGATTTTGGGTGTTAAATGACCCCAAAAAAAGTATATAAAATGATACCTTATCAAATACCCCTACACTTAGGATTTGCTTGTCCTCAAGCAAATGAGTTTTTCTACCTAGTAAATAGCAAAGTCAGGGGCATTTAACCTACTAAATAAAGATAAGTTATGACACATCCAGATCAACCTTGTAATTAAAAGCACGAAAAATAATATTACTAGCAACCTCTCCTAAGTGTTGGTAATTCTTTCTTTCTCTCGGGTGTATAATGAATTATAACAATATAGAAAATAGGAAAGTAAACATTCACTACCTGTCATAGCATATAGATTACCATAAGATTTTGATGAGGTTGTGAAACTCCACTAAGTCTTACAACTCCCTAGGCAGTGTACCTAACCATTGTAGTGTAGTATAGGCAAAACTTAGGGGTTGTTATCGTTCTCTAGGGGAATAGCGTGTGAAGGTCCCGTTCTTAGATGTACTAAGGTCTACGTGATTGAATGGAAGAATATTTTTGTATTTTTATATTTTAACGAAAGCAAATAAAATCTCGGGTTTGAATGAGGTTTATTTGAAACTAATTATCTAATAAATAAACTAAATCTAATGTGGAGAATCGTTGGATAAATGGAGATAGTTTTTACTCAATCATGCATTATCCTTAGTATGCTTCTCCTAACTCTATTGCCTTGTCACACTTGAGATGTATGTGTAAGTATTTTCGAGAAGCATGACGAATTACACAAAAACGCCGTCTATGTGATACCTCACTAGGGAGACGCACAAATAAGGTAATATGAAGACTGTTACAAGGCCCATATGTAGATTGACGCGCATTAAAAATACTTAAAAGGGATCATCCATAAATGGGTAAGGTAGTATGAAGACTATTACCAATGGAATCCTTTCTATACAATCATGTCGCTCTAGGTCTTCGATAAACTTAAGTAACTAGGGTTCTAGAGTCTAAACATGCACACATATCAATCAAGAAACAATATTATTATGATCTACATACCAAATCACACGCAATCATAAGCAAACACTATTGAGATTAGGCCTATCATGTGGTTTAAGATAGCAAATATACAATAACATTCTATCAATAAGGCCTATTGAAAAGATTAAATGATAAAAGAACTTCACTGTATTAAAACAACGACTTGGAGGTACAAAAGGAGTTGGGAACCATAAATACTCCCAAAGTCAGCTACAAATCGTTCTCTACCGAACTCCACTCCTAATTATGCTATATGAAAACCTAAATCCGAGTTTGTATATATAAGAAAACAATGCAAACGGGTCCAGCCACGAAAGCTGAGGCCGTCGCGCAGTCGTATCTTCTGGGTTTCTTTATGATGGCTATGTTCAGGCGGCGTCACACACAACTTTCTGTCGCAGGTCTCCATCAGATCCTGTCGGCGTCGCAAGCTTTCCTGACGCCGTCTCCACTATCTGTGATTTATTCTTTCAAGCCTTATGTGGCTTGTAAAGTCATTTCTTGTCATGGTTTCTTCCAAAATAGGGCCCAAGTCACATTGTATTTCCTTTCCATATGTATTCAAGTGCTAAAATGCAAAAAGAAACGGTTAACATATATCTTTAGCCCTTTTTTGCATGATTTAAGGAGTAAATGTCCCCGAAAAAGGGTATTAATTTTCACTCTCATCATTACTCCTACACTTGGGATTTCCTTGTCCCTAAGAAAATGAGATTTTCTACCTAGACAATAGAAATATCGGGGGCATTTAACTTACTCTTTAAAGCTATTCATGGCACAACCAATTAGACCTCGTAACTAGAAGCATAGAAAATACACACTAGACACCTTCCTATAAGGTTTGGGATTCTCTCTTTCTCTCGGGTGTATAATGAATTATAACAATATGGGAAACAGAAAATTTAACACTCATTAACTGCCATAGCATATAAATTACCATAGACCATATAGAGGATCAAACCCTCCCCCCCCCCTCCGTTAGGCATGAGTACTATATTGTTACTATCATTAAGAGGTCTTAAAGGGGTGTGGGGTGTAGGTGTTATATGTTAAATCATCGGTATCGTAACGGATGGGAAATATTTAGAGAGTGACTTTTGGGTGAATTTTAGGGTGAAGTGGTGAGCTAATTATTTATAAGAATACACAATGATTTGGTTGTTAAGCCAAAGACTCGACCACTTGGACAAGGATATACAAACTCTACACAACTTTACATCAAACTCTTTCTTTTTCTTTTCTCTCTTTATTTTTTCATAACATCACTTGGGGTTTATAGATACACCCCTCCACTTGAGCTTTTACATACTCGATACATGAACTATTATAATGACCCGAATTAAGGTGGATCAAAATAACTGCTTTATGAAGTTTGTTGATTCTTGAGCAGCTTATTAGTGTCTATAACATCAAGTGGGATATTCTACGCGCGGATAAGCTGCTCAAGAATAAGAACGTCTAAAAGGCTTACCATGCCCAGGCTGCTACTTCCAAGGCCGGCAGGCGCAGTCGCACATTTACAAAAAGTAATTACTTCTATTTATTGTTAACATTTAAAGTTGCTTTATATGTTGTTTACTACTATTTAAGGTGTAAATGATAATATTATGAATTACAACATAACGTCTTTCGGCCCTATAACTTTGTGTTAGTATTAGTGATTTTTGAGATACACTTGCTATAGAAATGTTTGAATTAAATATTTACAACACTTTTATGATTACGTTGTTATATGTTATTCTATTTAACAAAGTTCAACAAAATAAAATGACGTTTTTTTCGTGTGTATGGAAAAACATAAAATCCAATGCCCCTGCGGCGAAGCGCGGGCTGCAATGATCGTTTGATCTATTTATAACTATTCTATCTTTGTTTTCGGAAAATAGTGTTCTTGAAATGTTTTTGCGGACAAAAATGAAAAGACATGCTTTTTTATATTTTATGTTCTTGTTTGGTTGTTTCGTACCTCTGGATTCTTGGATATCATGCTATTGTTGATAACTTGGTATTTTTAGATTTTTTTTATTGAAAACTTGGCATCGTAAATTTTATTTAAGACGAAAACTTGCTCATTGTCAAGTAAGAACAAACAGAGAAAAAACCAAAACATACGATTCAATTTTTGGTTTTAGCATAAAAACACCCACCCGGCCCGTACTCACATATATGATGAAATGTAAGGGCATGTTTGGTGTAAGGGTATATAATGGCTTTTGATTTGATGTGACATTAATGAATCATTTGGTTTGAGTTGTTGGTATATGAAACAGTAATTGATACCTTATCAATTGGTATAGACGGAAGACATATTGATCCTAAGGTTTTATGACATTCTTGTTGTATTGTTAACTTTTGCAATCATAACCCACCTGCAACTCAATATTCATTTCATATTTAATTATCATGCACACCTCCCAGCCACATATAAATTGTTGTGTCATTTTCTTTAATTTTCACAAATCCTAAAAAGAATATATAATAATTTTATTTTTATATATTTAACATATAAAAATATTGTAACACCCCCAAATTGGGTCGCAGCGGAATATGGGTTGGGGTGGTACTTCATAAATCAATAGCACAAGATATATAAGAACGACCTTTAAAAGTGTCGTTTAAAACCGATACATTGGATTTAGCAAAATGTTTGATACAAAAGGCCGAAGCTTTAATTATTCGTTGTTAAATTATACAAAGATTCTAGTTCATAACAAATGCTTCTCCAAAATGTAATGCAACCAAATCTTTAATGCAAATGACTTCCAAAATAACGACCACCAATGTATCCCTTGCACCTCGTGCCTTATTGACCTCCTGAGAAAAACATGCTTTAAAACGTCAACAATAATGTTGGTGAATTCATAGTTTTGTGAATTATATAAGTGTAGGACCGCAAGATTCCCCCGTGATAATACATTAAATATAAACATCACAAAAATATAATTACGTTTCCCTAAGCTCATGACACTGAAGCTCGACATAAATGAATTGCAATATAAATTGCCTACATTGCCCATGATGATGTTCTAACCCAGAACATCCCAAATCCGACATGGTATACGTTCGTTGGCTCGGTAGTTTCGACACCAGTGATAGCTAATCACCCGAACGGGGGCGTCACCCCCAAATAGATCTATTTATAACATTCACGCTCACCCTCCAAGTGATTTACAGTTCATGATAGTGGGCACATTGGGTTATCAATACTTAGGCAAACACGTAATCAATTTAAATATGAAATGTTCACTTGCGTCCAATTATAAAACAAAGCATGTTCTCACCCCAAAACTTATAAATCATTATAAAATGTAAAACGTGGGGCTATGAACTCACCTCAATGTGGATGTGTTTAGTTTTACAATGTAATCTACAACAGAAAAATGCGTCACAATTACGCTCTTTCGATGCAACTATCAAATTATTGGTGTATGAGTCACTATGTACTTTGAATAACACTCCATATATACATTATATATAGCTATTCATCATCTATTTTGTGAGTTTGTGAAATATTATTTAAAATGATTTGATTAATATATCAGTGTGTTGTTCTGTATAATGCGAATAAATAATTTCAATTGTCATTTATAATATAATATTTATAAAGTTAAGACCATGTTTAAATATTATATAATATGTTTCTAAAAATGTTTGCCAAAAATTATATAAAAACGAACAAACACTATTCACGTCAGGAAATAATGCGTATCTTTCTCGTTTTAAGCCCGTTTGAGATGTTTCTTACGTCCATGTTCTCGTATTAAGTCGATGTATCAAAATATTACATTTTCATATTTTGAAATCCCCTGGTGAATAGTGATTTTTACTGTTCATAACAGTTATAAGCTTATTTTTATAACTTTAATTAACGTAAAACCCGTAAATGTCGTATCTTATTCGTTTTAGATCCGATTTTAGTGATTCTTTCGAGCACGTCTTCGTAATTAAAAGTTTTATCAAATATATGATGTTTTCAAAATGTTCATGTCTGAGATGAACAGTAACTTTTATAAATTAGTTTTATAAAAGTATTTATTGTCGTAATCGTGAAAAATACATAACTCCTTCGTTATTAATCCAAAAATTATGATCCTTATTGTTTTGAAATCCTAAAATCATATACTAACTGATAAAAACATGTATACATTTTCATTAGATGTGAATAGTAATTTTTTTTATAATTTTTTTTTTATAAACGCGTTTAATTAACGTTAACTTAAAATTAGCGTATCTCCTTCGTTATAAATCGTTTTTTCGAGTTCTCTACATGCCCACGATCCTTGTGACATGTAGTGTTTTATAAAATCATAAAATATATGCCTTAAAATTCGAATTCAAACATACCCTTTTTGATATTTTCTCAAAATGTGTTTAAAAGTTGTTTTTATAACTTTTTAGTTTTACCACTTTGTTACAAGTCCATTACAACCCTTATTATTACATGTCTTCCACACCTAGGATCCTTAGTCCATGATTAGTCCAAAGTTTGTCCAAAAATCACAAGATCCATAAGTTTACATACTCATTTGTCCATAACTTTATATATGTATACTTTTTAAGTAACTTGTTTATATATACTTTATATATATAAACCACTTATGTACAATACTTATATATCCATTATAACATGATATCAACATTCATATAACATATGACAAAGTGTACCAAAACATAAACAAGTGTAAAAATCCATTTTTACAAGTAAATAAGTCCTTAGATGGTGATTAACTACATAGCTATTATATACACATAAAATCATGAATGTAAAGAGATTAATGTTTTTAGGTAACCTTAATATGAAGTATGATGATGAAAAATATGATCTAAACCCTTGTTTAGATGACAAACCCAAGCTTTCAACACTTGAAAACCCTAATTTCAAATAAACCCTAATCTTGGATCTTTCTTGTTTAACACTTGTAAACCTTAAACCAAACCTTCAAACCTTCTTGGGTTATCTTAGATATGATGGAGGAACACTTGGAAATGTGGTAAACAAAAATTGTATGGATGGTTTGTGGTGGTGTATGTTAGCCGTGGCATATATAAAGAGGAAATAAGAGTGTTTGTTTTGTTTTCACCAAGGAAATGTGTTATGTATGTGTTTTATCTTCTAGTTAGGCATTATATACCATATGACTAGTCAAGGAAACACTTAGAGGAATTCTAGGAAGTCTTGGTCAAGAATGCATGAAAGTCTTGAGAAAAATATCTAAATGTTCCTAAAACTAGAGAACATCCCATGAAATCAAAGAGAGGTGTTTTGTAGATAATATCTTTGTATCTCCCATCTCATATCTGGCCATAAGAGTGTATATGTGATGTTATTTTTCAAAGTTTGAGTATTGGGTATAATTGTGGGTATTTGTTGAAGCGTAGAAAAGTTTTGGTGGTTCCAGGAATGCCTAAATGCATTTTATCGTGAAACGTAAACACTTTACGCAACCAATAAAAATAAAATGAACAAAGTTAATAATTATCTTCAAAATAATTACTTAACACTTGCTTGATGTAAACATTTAATTGTTTGATGCCCGTTTACATTGAATGTTAATTTTTAGCTTATGCGATTTAACTTAACGATTACGATTTAAAAGCAAACGCATACAATACTAAAAATAAATAGTGAATTTATTGACGTCGTAAATGACCCTAAAACATGGGGTGTTATAGTCTTCCCCTGTTAAATGAGCCTTGTCCTCAAGGCTTAAGACGCGACACTTGACAACGGTGCGGTCTTTGTGAAGAGATGTGGATATTTCTTTCGAAATTGATCCTCGCGTTCCCATGTAAACTCAGGGCCTCGCCTAGAGTTCCATCGAACCTTGACAATTGGGATACGGCTTTGTTTCAATCGTTTAATGTCACGATCCATGATTACTACTGGTTCCTTGACAAAATGAAGCTTGTCATTAATATGTAGTCCATCCAACGAAACGGCTAATGGTTCATTGGCATGGCACTTTTTCAAGTTAGATACATGGAACGTATTGTGAACCTTGCTCAACTTCTGAGGAAGCTCAAGCTTGTAAGTAACGGCTCCAACCTTTTCCAACACCTTGAATGGTCCGACATACCTAGGGTTTAACTTCCCTGGTTTGCCAAAATGTACGACCCCTTTCCAAGGCGAAACCTTAAGCATAACACTATCCCTAACTTGAAATTCCATTGGCTTACGCTTTAAATCGGCGTAACTCTTTTGCCTATCACATGCGGCTTGTATTCTTTTCTTGATCTAGAAGATCTTCTCGGTCGTCTCTTTAACTATTTCTAGACCGGTGAGTTGAACTTCTCCAACCTTGGCCTAACACACAGGTGAATGACACTTTCGATCGTAAAGTGCTTCAAATGGTGCAACCTTGATGCTAGCGTGATAGCTATTGTTATATGAAAACTCGACCGATGGCAAAAGGTTAACCCAACCCTTTCCAAAGTCGATCACACAAGCACGCAACATATCCTCGAGAGTTTGAATAGTCCTCTCGCTTTGTTCGTCAGTTTGTGGATGGTACGCAGTACACATATCCAGACTAGTACCCAAATCCTTCTGAAGTGACCTCTAGAAATTTGATGCGAACCTAGGGACGTGATCACAAATAATTGAGACAGGTATCCATGCCTCGTGACTACCTCCTTTAGGTACATTCTTGCTAGTTTCTCCATGGGATTAGTTTCCCTCATTGGTACAAAGATGGCAGACTTAGTAAGTCGGTCAACAATCATCCAAATGGTGTCACAACCTTGTGACGACTTAGGAAGCTTCGTGACAAAATCCATGGTGATATTGTCCCACTTTCATTGAGGTATTTCGGGTTGCACCAATAAACTTGATGACCTTTGGTGTTCAGCCTTGACCTTAGTACATGTCAAAACATTTGCTAGCTTAGGTGGCAATGCTGGCCTTCACATTGGGCCACTAATATAGCTTCTTCATGTTCTTGTCAGAACCCAGATGGATAGAGTATTTTTTACTTGTGGGACTCGTGCATAATCACAGTCCTTAAATTACCATATCAGGGCAACCAACTCCTGCCATTTAAGCATAGAGTTCCATCCGCCGGGGTTTCAACTTCTCCTCCAGTATATCCTTCCTGATCATACCTCCTACATTTTCGTTCTTGACCTTTTTGGGTTTCTGTGCTTCAATTTGAGCTTCTCGGATTTGTTTAGGAAGAGCCAAGTCAATAGTCATAACTAAGGCTCGAACTCTTAATGGTTTAATTCGCTCCTTCCTGCTCAAAGCATCAACAACAATATTTGCTTTCCCCGGGTGATAATGAATCTCACAGTCGTAATCACTAAGCAACTCTAACCAACGACGTTGCCTCATGTTCAACTCTTTCTGATTAAGAATGTGTTGTAAATTCTTGTAATCAGTGAACACCGTACACCTGGTTCCGTACAAATAGTGCCTTTAAATCTTTAGAGCAAACGCTACTGATCCAAGTTCCAAATCATGAGTCGTATAGTTTTCCTCATGAATTTCTAATTAGCGTAATGCATAAGAAATTTCTTTCTCTCTTTGCATTAATACAACACCTAATCCCTTATGCGAAGCATCGCAATAGACTACTAAATCTTTGTTTCCTTCAGGTAAAGGCAGAATTGGCGCACTACACAACTTCTGCTTTAATAACTGGAAGGCAGCTTCCTGCTTGTCTCCCCAATCGAACTTAACTCCTTTCTGAGTAAGCTTGGGCATCGACTTAGCGATCTTCGAAAATCCTTCGATGAATTTTCGATAATACCCAGGAAGACCTAAAAATCGACGAATCTCCGTTGGAGTTTTAGGAGATGCCCAATCTTTTATGAATTCGATCTTGGCGGGGTCCACGTGAATGCATTGACTATCAATTACGTGACTGAGGAACTGTACTTTGGAAATCCAAGATTCACACTTAGAAAATTTAGCATACAATTCCTCTTTCTTAAGCAATTCCAGAATTGCCTTAAGATGTTCTTCGTGTTCCTTCTTGTTATTTGAAAAATTAGTATATCATTAATAAAGACGATCACAAACTTATCCAAATATGGTTTGCACACCCTATTCACGAGATCCATAAATATCACCGGTGCGTTCGTCAAACCAAATGGCATAACTTGGAACTCGTAATGACCATACCGAGTTTTGAATTCCGTTTTTGGAATATCTTATTCCAGTACTCGAAGCTGGTGATAACCTGATCGCAGTTCTATCGTAGAATAAACACTAGATCCTCGTATTTGATCAAACAAATTGTCGATCCTTGGGAGTTGGTAACGATTCTTCACCGTCAGCTTGTTCAGTTCCCGATAGTCGATGCACATTTGAAATGATCCATCCCTCTTCTTGATAAACAAGACTGGAGCTCCCCAAGGTAAGAAACTAGGTCTTATAAAGCCTTTTTCGGATAGTTTCTGCAGTTGCTTCGACAACTTTTTCATTTCGGACGGCGCTAATCGATAAGGAACCCGTATTACAAATGCAACACTAGGTACCAGATTGATTTAAAATTCCACTTGTCGAGTCGGAGGAAGACCCGACAAGTCCTCTGGAAATAATTTAGGGAAAATCTCGAATTCTTGGTACATCCTCAAGTCGTTTCTCCTTCAACTTGTCTTCAGTCTCCTTTGTAGTAACATGTGCCAAAAAGATCTGACATCCTTTTAGCATGTACTTCTGTGTTTTAGTGCACGAGATGATGTTCAGTCGAGACTAGTTTGCGCGGTTGCTTTCGTTACTACGAATAATCAACGTTTCGTTTCCGAATGGAACACAAATGATCTTTTCGTCACAACTAATGATGGCCTCGTATCTCGCCAACCAATCTATACTAATTATGATGTCGAAACTACTAAATTCTACGGCATTAAGTCGATGTTGAATGGGTGATTTAGTAAATTCTCTAATGGCGAGCAAATTTAATGGCGAATTGTCCTAGGGCGACTAGTGATGTATCTCGGCTTCTCGGCTTAAGATGTGGTACAAGATGAGGCCAACTTTATAGTAAGATGGAGTGAAGGTATGCTTAGTTGCTATGGATACTAATTCGATTTCCAGAAGTAAACGCGTTTTATGAATACAAACACAGTACATGATATAAGTAGGAAATTGTTTTCTTGACAAATAGTTTTTAGAGTGACTACTCTCAGCACGGCATGGTACTTTTTTGAATTATACATAGTTGATCAGGGCATGTATAATTGAGGACTAACGATGCATTGCTCATTTTTGTCAAAATAGCGTTATGATTTCATGATATTAGTGAGAGTAATTTGTAAGAGTAACTAAGAAATCTAAGTTAATATTGACGAAATTTTTATAATACAATAATTTGATAGATAATTTAAAGTCATCCACTTGTACAACGAGGTTCAAAAGAAAGTACAACACAAATTCCTATCGGAATTAAAGTCTAAGGAAGTTTCCGATTTTGAATAGTTTATAAAATGTTTGTTTATTCAGCGATAGTAAAATGACCATTAGTAAAATAACTTATCATATGGTAGTGAAATGGTTTATAACATAGTTGTAATAATGTTTGAAGGGGGGTTTTTTGTTTTTTAACAAAAAAAATTTTGTTTAGGGAGTGGTTTGCACTGAGAGTAAATTCGACAAGATTTTTCCATGACACCTAAGTTTGATAGATAATTTAAATCATCCATGTGTACAACCAATAAAGTACAACACAAATTCCTATTGAAATTAAAGTCTAAGGAAGTTTCCGCTTAGAGTTCACTAGGTAATACGAATAGGTCTCTTATTAGTTGTTGATGTTAGACGTCGTGACGCTAGAGTCTTCATAAGCTTTTCCTTTCCAGTACATGTCTACACGGTTCTGAAACCTCACTATTGGACAATTACTCTTGTAGTGTCCCAAACTTCCACACTCATAACAGGTGAGAGTTCGTTGATTCCTAGCAGCAGTAGGTGTCCTACAATTTCGGGTTATGTAGCCAAACTTCTTGAAATTTCCACACTTTACAGTGTATGGTCCATTATGGTGAAATTTGCACTGGTTGCACAGAGGTAGAGATCCACCATATGCCTTTTTGTTGATTGGCCAAGTAATGTGTGCTCTAGGCACCTTATGCCCTTTGTTTTGTTGGCTCGAGCTTCCAGTGTGGTTACCTTCCCACTTCCTCTTGTTGCTAGCATTCTCTGCTACCTTGTCCTTTTGTTGTTCAGTCTGGATCATTGACTTGTGGGCCATGTTGGTTTTTGTCTCATAAATAACAATAGCCTCGATAGCATTACTGTTGGGTTTTAGAAGACTTTACAACTTACTGCTGCTGGTTCAACATTGGTGCTGCTAGTGAAGATTTAGTGCTGCTGAGAAAGCTTATGAGAAAAATTGGACTAAGTCTTTTAGTGCTGTTTACGTCAGTTATAGTTAGTTCTGCCACGAGTACATTGTTAGTACTGTTAGTATAGTTTAGTGCTGTTAGAGTAGTAAGTTAGTGCTGTCTAGCATATAATAGTTAGTGCTGTTAGGAGATATGCATGAGTCTAAATAGGAATAGATATGGCATTATCTTCTCACGCGTTTGTAAAGCCCATTAGCGCTTTTCTTTGTGTATAAATGGAAACTCTAGGCTTAGTCAATAGTCATATAGATCAATAGTGATCAATATTAGCAATCATAACTTATAACCTAGTTAGATTGCAAGTTATAATATATAGTGTCGAGTATTGATAGAAGTCTCTTGTGTTGTCTTAATATTGTTCTTCTTAAGCATTCTGTTGATTTGTTTCTGCATAATCATAGTGTTCAATCAGTGTTCATTATTGTTTAACTTTGGATTTTATCTAAAGTAACAAGAACCCTATTGAAAGCTAAAGAGTTTATATCCATTCAGTTAGGGGATCCAACAAGTGGTATAAGAGCTTGTGTGGAAACTCTAAAAAAGAAGAACTCCATTATTTGAAGCAGATTTATAATCAAACCAGTAAGATGGTTAGTACATGACTCTCCTCCGCACCGGACCTTAACAGCAATAGAAAATTCCCTCTCATCAAGCGAACGGGGGTAAAAGAATATTTGGAGCATGAGAAAATGCGATATATATCTGCCACACAGATCATAACCTATGGGATATAATTGTCGATGGAGATCTCCAAAAAAGATAGAGGTTTGACACCAGACAGTGAGAACATCTAGTCATTCATGCTCCCTAAGACTGTCCAAACGAACTTGGACTGCAAAAGGAATCTAGTCCTCCTGCTCCTAAGACTGCCAAACAACTGACTGCCAAAAGGAATCAGGAAAGAGTTAAGAGCATCTTGCTGTTAGCAATACCTGATGAATATCTCCTTAAGTTTCATAATGTTCCAGATGCTAAATCTCTCTGGGCTGCAATCAAATCAAGGTTTGGAGGAAATGATGAATCCAAAAAGATGCAGAGGAATGTTTTAAAACATCAGTTTGAAAACTTTACCACTGCACCAAATGAAAGTCTGGATAAGGCTTATGATAGGTTCCAAAAACTCATAAGTCAATTGGAGGTTCATGCTGCTCCAGTATCAAGGGAAGATATCAATCAAAAGTTTCTAAGAAGTCTTCCTCCTTCATGGAGCCAAATTGCTTTAATCATGAGAAATAAGCCAGACATAGACCAGACTGATATTGATGATCTCTACAACAACCTTAGGGTCTATGAAGATGAGATGAAAAGGTCTTCAAGTTCCGCATCTAATTCTCAGAACTTGGCTTTTCTTCCTTCTGAGAATACTAGCAGCACTAATAAAGTTAGTACTGCCAGTAGAAATTTTGGAGTTAATACTGCTGGAGGAACTAATTCATCAAGTCAGATTTCATCTACTCTAGGTGCTGATGAAGTAGTGTGCTCTTTCTTTGCACAACAGACAACCAGTCCTCCACTTGATAATGAGGATTTACAGCAGATTGATCAAGATGACTTGGAAGAATTAGATATTAGATGGAAAGTAGCCATGTTGACTGTTAGGGTGCAAAGATTCATCAAGAAGTCAGGAAGGAACTTGGATTTAAAAGGAAAACAACCTGTTACCTTTGATAAGTCACAAGTTGAGTGCTACAACTGTCACAGAAAAGGGCACTTTGCTAAGGAATACAAATCAGGATAGAACCAAGGGAAAAGATCTTATGGTAATAATGGCAGGAGGAATGCAACTACAAATGAACCATCATCACAAGCACTGGTGGCTCAAGATGGTCTAGGCGGCTATGACTAGAGCAATGATTTTGATGAACCAGTTAGTTATGATTTGATGGCCATCTCCTCCTTAAGTTCATCAAGTTCTTCTGACAATGAGGTACAAAACTGTTCTAAACAATGTCTTGAATCTTTTAAAACTCTTCAAAAGAACTTTGATAGTGAAAGAGAAAAACATAGCAGAGCCAGACTAGAAATTCAAGGTTACGAGTTAAGCTTAGAATCTCTAGAATCTAGAATTCTTGGACATGAAAAGAATGAACTGGCTTGGGGTGAAAAATATGAGTTTCAAAACTATAAGCTTAAGTGCAGAGAAATAAAAATCAACAATCTTAAAATGGAACTAGAAAAAGTTGTTAAGGAAAAAGATGAGTTGAAAGTTAAGATAGAAAAATGGGAAGAATCATCAAAGGGTCTTAATAAATTACTTAACAGTCAAATGAGTGCTAAAGATAAAAATGGTTTAGGATATGGCACACAATTGGATGAAATGAGTAACAAGTCTGAAACTGATAGTGAGATTAGTTGAGTGTATTTGAGGTCAGATCAAGTGATGAAGAGATCACATCAGCAAATGATAGGTTCTCCGAAGCAGATGGGTATCATGTTGCTCCCCCTCTTATAAAGGGGGAACTTTCTAACCCCGAGGAGCTAACTTATCAGTTCAGTTAGTTGAATATGCCATTAGAAAGAAAATCATTGAGTCAAAAATAATGAGCTTATACTGAAACTTGTAATTAAAACTAGTGTGACTGATAAGGTATACAATGAAGTAAACATAGAAAACCTAGTAAATCAGAATCAGTTCTGTAACCTAAACCAAAGATTAACAGAGATAAAGTCATCATTGAGGATTGGAACTCAGATGATGAGGATGATGTGTCTGAAGTAAACACAGTTAGCCCTGTTAAGACAAATGAGACTCAAACAGTTAAAACTCAAGTTGATAAAATTGGTCAAATTTCTCAGAAAGAAGGGATTGGATTTAAGAAAATAAAAGCTTGCTTTGTCTGTAAAAGTACTGACCATTTGATCAAAGATTGGTGATTGTTTATGCCAAAAAAAGTCTAGAACCTAAGCTGAAAACTGTGGTCAATACTGGTCAAAGGGTGGTCAAACCAGTATGGGATAATGCTAAAAGGGTAAATCACCAAAAAATTTCAAATAAATTGAAATACCCTCAAGCAAGAAGGACTTTTGTCCCATCAGGAGTACTAACCAGGACAGGTTTGGTTAATCCTGTTAGGCCAAATAGGAAAAGAGCAGTACATACTGTTAGTACTGCTAGGCCTATTAGTACTGCTAGGCCATCATGATATTCCCCCTCCTATAACAGGGAACTTCCTAACCTCAAGAGCTGACATATCATTTGCAGGTTTAGATAAATATGCCATTAGAAAGAAAATCTTTGAGTCAAAAATAACTAAGCTTAATACTGATACTAGTAAATCTAAAACTAGTGAGACTATAGGTAAAACAAATGAAGTAAACACAGTTAACCCTGTTAAGACAAATGAGACTCAAACAGTTAAAACTCAAGTTGATAAAATTGGTCAAATTTCTAAAAAAGAAGGAATTGGATTTAAGAAAATAAAAGCTTGCTTTGTCTGTAAAAGTACTGACCATTTGATCAAAGATTATGATTTTTATGCCAAAAAGAGTCCAGAACCTAAGCTGAAAACTGTGGTCAATACTGGTCAAAGGGTGGTCAAACCAATATGGGATAATGCTAAAAGGGTAAATCACCAAAAATTTTCAAATAAATTAAAATACCCTCAAGCAAGAAGGTCTTTTGTTCCATCAGGAGTACTAACCAAGACAGGCTTGGTTAATCATGTTAGGACAAATGGGAAAAGAGCAGTACATACTGTTAGTACTGCTAGGCCTATTAGTACTGCTAGGCCTGTTAGTACTGCTAGGCCATTTGCCCTAAAAATAGCACAAACTGGTAGTGATATTAGACCAATTTACCCAAGAATAGACAATGTAAGACCAAGAACCTCATATTCACCAAGAGGTCTTACTATACAAAACCAGCTTTTAGACCCCAAAACTTAAAACAAGATGTTAAAACTTCTGGGGTTAGAAATATGACTACTGCTGGGACAAGAGCAGTAGTTAATACTGGTAAGGGTAAGATGAATAATGATCTTAAGAAGTCAAGGTGGGTTTGGAGGCCTAAGGGAAATTACATGGATCATGAGTCTAAAGAAAAATGATCTTTCATACTCAAGAAGTTTGAGTATGTTGACCCAAAAGGGATATTCAAGTCTGTGGTGACTTGGGTCCCTAAGATATACTGATTTCCCTTACTTTTTGTGCAGGGCAATCCAGAGATCTATTTACAGGATCATGTAGTGGTGGATAGTGGTTGCTCTAGCCATATGACTGGCAACAAAGCTTATCTTTCAGATTATGAAGATTACAATGGAGGCTTTATGGCTTTTGGAAGTGATCCCAAAGGAGGTAAAATAACGAGGTTCTTGCCTTGGAGTCTATTAAGGATACACAAGTTGTAGAGATCAGTGCATTAAAATCTAGAATCAAGAAGTTAGAAATAAAGTGCAAGCCAAGCATCTCACACCACATGGCATAGTTAAAGAGTGTGCACAAGATATCCATGAAGAAGAGATTTAGAAATAAGGAGTCTGTATCTAAACAGGGGAGGAAAAGTCCAAACCTGAATCAACTTTGGATGACAGTACTGTCTTTGATGATCAAGATGCAGATCATGGTATGGAATACATGGAAACTGAGGAAGCTGTAGATGAGGGGAGGCAAAGTAGTGAAACTGAGGAGGTTAAGTTGACTGGTGATACAGAAGTTGTTGAAGACAAAGGCAGTGGTGATAAAGGAGGAAATGCTGAAGAACTAGTTAGTACTGCTAGACCAGAAGTTAGTACTGCTAGACTAGATATTGATGCTGTTAGGCAAGAAGATAGTGTTGTTGAGCCTAGAACTCCTCCTACAACAATAAGTATATTTGATGATGAAGATATCACCATGGCTCAAACATTAATTAAGATGAAGGAAGAAAAAGCTAAGGAAAAAGGAGTGTCAATTAAAGATGTTGATGATTTTTCAAGACCTGAAAGATTTATTCTCACATTGAAGCCACTTCCAACAATAGATCCTAAAGACAAAGGTAAAGGGGTCTTGAAGGAGTCACCAGTAAAGAAAGTCAAGAGAAGTAATCTGGATGCAGTTCAAATTGCTAAAGATGTTGAAATAGCAAGACTGGTACATGAAAAGAAGCTAGTAGAGATGGAAAGGGAAAGAGAGGAAAGACAAAGACAAGATCAAGCATTTGTGGACTACATTTCAAGTTTATATGATGAAGTTCAAGCTAAAATGGATGCTAGTGAAGAGCTAGCTGCTAGACTGCAAATGGAAGAGAGAGATGTACACAATATAAGAAAGGTCAAAGCTATTAGCAGAATTCTTTGAAAGAAGGAAGAAGTTACTTGCTAAAGAAAGAGCTGCTGCTATTAGAAACAAACCTCCAACAAGAACACAACTGAGGAGTCTAATGATGACCTATCTTAAACATACATGTAAATATAGACATAATCAGTTGAACAAAAAGACATTTGAAGAGATTCAGGCCCACATCAAGGAACAAGAAAAAGATGCAGATTTTGTGCCTATTAGGTCTGAGAGAGATGAAAAGATGATTGATAAGATGAATAAGAAAGCAGCTGATATGGATGAGGAAGAGGTTCCTGAAAGCACTAAGGTTGAAGTTAAGAAGGAAGGTCATGAAGAGAACATCAAGAAAAGATTAGGTAGGAGACTGAAGATGAAAGCTACAAAGAAGTCTAAAAGGCAAAAGACTGATTCTGATCTTGAAGAAAAAGAACAACTAAGAGCTTATCTAAAGATAGTTCCTGATGAAGAAGAAGAGATTGATTATGAAGTTCTGAGCATGAGGTATCCAATTGTTAACTGGGAGTCTGCATTTTATCATACTGATAGATATGGAGTAACTCATGACTATTACAGAGTGTTTAGAGCTAATGGAAGTTCAAGATATATAAAGACTTTAACTGAAATGACTTCAAGATTTGATAGATTGGACTTCATTGAGCTACATAGTCTAGTGATGCAGAGATTTTCAACAACAACTCTTGAAGGAATTGATTTAGTTCTCTGGGGAGACTTAAGAATTATGTTTAAAAAAACTGCAGATGATGATATTTAGAAGAATTAAGAGAAATGGATTATTAAGAGTTAGACTTTCTATGAAAACTGTGAAGTACATATCTTGGCATTAGAAGATGGTATTGAAATTCACATGCTTGTAGAAAGAAGGTATCCACTTATAAGGGAAACTCTTGAAAGGATGATGGAGTTGAGATTGACTACTGAATCTGAAGGTAAAGTTGTTTTTGATCTGCTCAGATTTATTCAAAAACAGATTGATGAGTTTAGAGACCAAGATGGGAGTGAGAAGGATCTTTAAGTGTTGGTTTTATCACCACACAACAAATGGTCATCAATTCACCATGTCTAACAGACATCAAGAACTGGCTAGTCCAGAAGCAAATGACTTTTGGTAAAGAGATAGTTTGCTAAAAACTATATGGTTCTCAACTCACCATGCTTTACAGTAAAGAGTTGGCTAGTCCAAAGAAAACGGCTCTTGGTAAAGACATCTTAAATTCGTTGATAGTTGGTAGTTTACTAAAAACTATATGGTTATCAGTGCACCATGTTATAGCAATGAAGCATTGGCTATTCCAGAGCAAACGACTACTGGTAAAGAAATATCAAATCTGTTTATGGCTGGTAGTTTGCCAAAAACTACATAGCCAACTTAGTTGGTATTTTTGTTGTGTTGCTGAAAAGACTGGAAGCTAATCAAAGTTGAAGTTTAAAAGGTTGTAAATTGTTTGGATACATCATCCTGGTGTTCAAGAAGCTCAAGGTGAAGAAACATGAAGGTTGACAAGTAAACATCATGTTTAGGGGAGGATTGTTGGGTTTTAGAAGACTTTACAACTTACTGCTGCTGGTTTAACATTGGTGCTGCTAGTGAAGATTTAGTGCTGATGAGAAAGATTAAAGAAAATAGACTAAGTCTTTAGTGATGTTAGTGTATAGTTAGTACTGCCAATACATTGTTAGTACTGTTATTATAATTAGTGCTGTTAGTAGTAAGTTAGTGCTGCTAGCATATAATAGTTAGTGCTGTTTGGAGATATGCATGAGTTAAATTAGGAATAGATATGCATTATCTTCTCACGCGTTTTGTAATCCTATTAGGGTTTTCCTTTGTGTATAAAAGGAACTCTAGACATAGTCAATAGAGATTAATTAGCAATCATAACTTGTAACCTAGTACGATTCAAGTTATAATATCAAGTGTGAGTTTGATAGAAGATCTCTTGTGTTTACTTAATACTGTTCTTCTTAGCATTATTGATTAGTTTCCGCATAATCAATAGTGTTCAATCAGTGTTTCATTATTGTTGCTTTGGATTTATCTAAAGTAATAAACCCTTTGCAAGCTAAAGGTTCAAGATCCATTCAGTAAGGGATCCAACAATTAGCCACTTGTTGGGATACAACTCGCTTAATTTCCTCAACACTCATCCCTTGATTAACTGTTGTCATCATTTCCTAAAGATTACAGGAAACAAAATGTATATGAAGTTTCATCCAAGGGAAAATCATGACACTCCGTGATCCCAACATATATGTAAGGTGAAACCATGTCATGCATAGATATAAGATAACAACAACCATGGCATAAATAAATCCACATCATACAGTAGCGTGATCATAACTAACAACTTAGGTTAATACTTAATACTTCATTTTACTTGAGTAAAAGAGTACAAGCTTTTCATTAACGCTACAAACCTAGTATTACTCAAGTTTAGTGGGATACAATACAAAATGAGCTACACTGACAAATATATTTTTCTATGGGCCAGGGTGCTTCTCAAGATTCTAGATGCTAGCCTCTTATGTTATCTTTAAGTGATTTAATGTCCTCTGGTGATGGTGATATTGATGGTGGTAGTGATGATGAAGGTAGTGCAGCAGCAAACTCAGTAATGCATGCCTCAGCAGATGGTGATCGTGGAGTATGGGGTTAAATAGACATCCGTATTACACGGGATTTGGTCTCAAAAAACAAGATGATATGGTGTGGAGAGGTGAGTGGTGTAGAAGCAAACTCATCAGTCTCAAATGCCTCTGTATTATCAGCTTGAGGGGACAAGATCATCTATAGGTACAACAGAAGGGTCGGCTAGAGCTAGGTACTCCTCGTCCTCCTCGTCCTCCTCATCCTTCTTAATATCATCATCATCGTCGTCATCATCAGATGACTCATTATCATCATTGTCTCCTCCGTTGACAGGATGGTCAGCAGGATCATCCTTAGGGTCCTCCTCATCCTCTTCCAGATCGGAGTCAGCAATGTAGCCTAGTGATAGGGCTGTAGGTGAGGCATCAGTAGGTAGAGGCTGATCCTCCATTGGTTCCTCTAGCTCCTCATCAGAAACTCATTGGAATCTCTATGGCTCGAAATAAATATAGACAGACGTGTAGGTAACCGTCGATGTTGAAAACATGACTGCTTGCAATGAGCAAAACTTAACTTATATAAGTATATTATATAAGACCGGTATGGTAAATATGAATATGCGCTCATGGCATAAATGAATGATGGTAAGATATCATATTCGATAGCTTAATGTTTAGATAGCGTGTAGGACCTACGAGCTTATAGTGCTACCTTGCCTAAAGAAATGTTCCCCTATTTATATAAATAACCCTCATATAAATAAATATAGAGTATGTGCAAAAGAATGCAAACTCATCTTTGTATATATACATAAGATCCTCATAGTAATGTATGTACTATAATATGAACACGTATATGCTTCATGTAAGCATCTAGTAAAACTAACTAATGCAAACAACTAGTGTATGTATGTCCCATGAAAACCCCTTTGTATGAATGCAATGTTTGAAAACGGTTATAGTCCAGCAAAAACATTTGACCTGGTTCTCTATTACCTTGGCTCTCGATACCAATCTATAACACCCCCAAATTAGGTCGCAGCGGAATATGGGTTTGGGAGCGTTACTTCATAGATCAATAACACAAGATATATAAGAACGACTTTTAAAAGTGTCATTTAAAACCGATACATTGGATTTAGCAAAATGTTTGATACAACAGCCCGAAGCTTTACTTATTCGTTGTTAAATTATACAAAGATTCTAGTTCATAACAAATGCTTCTCCAAAATGTAATGCAACCAAATCTTTAATGCAAATGACTTCCAAAATAACGACCACCAATGTATCCCTTGCACCTCGTGCCTTATTGACCTCCTGAGAAAAACATGCTTTAAAACGTCAACAATAATGTTGGTGAATTCATAGGTTTGTGAATTATATAAGTGTAGGACTGCAAGATTCCCCCCGTGATAATACATTAAATGTAAACATCACAAAAATGTAATTACGTTTCTCTAAGCTCATGACACTGAAGCTCAACATAAATGAATTGCAATATAAATTGCCTACATTGCCCATGATGATGTTGTAACACAGAACATCCCAAATCCGACATGGTATACGTTCGTTGGCTCGGTAGTTTCGACACCAGTGATAGCTAATCACTCAAACTGGGGCGTCACCCCCAAATAGATCTATTTATAATATTCGCGCTCACCCTCCAAGTGATTTACAGTTCATGATAGTGGGCACACTGGGTTATCGCTACTTAGGCAAACACGTAATTAGTTTAAATATAAAATGTTCACTTGCGTCCAATTATAAAACAAAGCATGTTCTCACTCCAAAACTTATAAATCATTGTAAAATATAAAACGTAGGGCTATCAACTCACCTCGAGTGGATGAGTTTAACAATGTAAATCACAACAAAAAATGCGTCACAATTATGCCTGAATGCAACCTAATCAATTATAGGTCGTATGAGTACTAAGTACTTTGAATAACTACTACCATATATAATTTTATATAGCTACATCACCATCTAATTGAGTTTGCGAAATAATATTTAAATTGCTTTTGATAAATATTATTCGTGTGTTTGTTCTCGTATAATCGAATAAATAATTCAATTGTCTTTGTAAAATAATATTTATAAAGTTTAGGACACGTATAAATATTATATAAATGATTCTAAAATGTTTCGCCAAAATCTATTTTAAAAACGAACTAACACTATTCACGTCAGGAAATAGTGCACAAGTATAAAATAATGCGTATCTTTCTCGTTTTAAGCCCGTTTGAGATGTTTCTTACGTCCATGTTCTCATATTAAGTCGATGTATCAAAATGTTACATTTTCATTTTTTGAAATCCCCTGGTGAACAGTGATTTTTACTGTTCATAACAGTTATAAGCTTATTTTTATAACTTTAATTAACGTAAAACCCGTAAATGTCGTATCTTATTCGTTTTAGATCCGATTTTAGTGATTCTTTCGAGCACGTCTTCGTAATTAAAAGTTTTATCAAATAAATAATGTTTTCAAAATGTTCATGTCTGAGATGAACAATAACTTTTATAAAATTAGTTTTATAAAAATATTTATTGTCGTAATCGTGAAAAATACATAACTCCTTCGTTATTAATCCAAAAATTGTGATCCTTATTGTTTTGAAATTCTAAAATCATATACTAACTGATAAAAACATGTATACATTTTCATTAGATGTGAATAGTAATTTGTTTTTATAAAATTTATTTTATAAACGCGTTTAATTAACGTTAACTTAAAATTAGCGTATCTCCTTCGTTATAAATCGGTTTTTCGAGTTCTCTACATGCCCACGATCCTTGTGACATGTAGTATTTTATAAAATCATAAAATATATGCCTTAAAATTCGAATTCAAACAGACCCTTTTTGATATTTTCTCAAAATGCGTTTAAAAGTTGTTTTTATAACTTTTTAGTTTTACCACTTTGTTACAAGTCCATTACAACCCTTATTATCACATGTATTTCACACCTAGGGTCCTTAGTCCATGATTAGTCCAAAGTTTGTCCAAGAATCACAAGATCCATAAGTTTACATACTCATTTGTCCATAACTTTATATATGTATACCTTTTAAGTAACTTGTTTATATATACTTTATATATATAAACCACTTATGTACAATACTTATATATCCATTATAACATGATATCAACATTCATATAACATATGACAAAGTGTACCAAAACATAAACAAGTGTAAAAATCCATTTTTACAAGTAAATAAGTCCTTAGATGGTGATTAACTACATAGCCATTATATACACATAAAATCATGAATGTAAAGAGATTAAGGTTTTTAGGTAACCTTAATATGAAGTATGATGATGAACAATATGATCTAAACCCTTGTTTAGATGACAAACCCAAGCTTTCAACACTTGAAAACCCTAATTCTAAGTAAACCCTAATCTTGGATATTTCTTGTTTAACACTTATAAATCTTAAACCAAACCTTCAATGCTTCTTGTGTTATCTTAGATATGATGTAGGAACACTTATAAATGTGGTAAACAAAAATTGTATGTATGGTTTGTGGTGGTGTATGTTAGCCGTGGCATATATAGAGAGGAAATGAGAGTGTTTTGTTTTCACCAAGGAAATATGTTATGTATGTGTTCTATCTTCTAGTTATGCATTATATACCACAGGACTAGTCAAGGAAACACTTAGAGGAATTCTAGGAAGTCTTGGTCAAGAATATATGAAAGTCTTGAGAAAAATATCTAAATGTTCCTACAACTAGAGAACATCCCACGAAATCAAGGAGAGGTGTTTTGTAGATAATATCTTTGTATCTCCCATCTCATACCCGGCCATAAGAGTGTATATGTGATGTTATTTTACAAATTTTGAGTATTAGGTATAATTGTGGGTATTTGTTGAAGCATAGAAAAGTTTTGGTGGTTCCGGAAATGCCTAAACGCATTTTATCGCGAAACGTAAACACTTTACGCAACCAATAAAAATAAAATGAACAAAGTTAATAATTATCCTCAAAATAATTACTTAACACTTGCTTGATGTAAACATTTAATTGTTTGATGCCCATTTACATTGAATGATAATTTTTAGCTCACGCGATTTAACTTAATGATTACGATTTAAAAGCAAACGCGTACAATACTAAAAATAAATAGTGGATTTATTGACGTCGTAAATGACCCTAAAACATGGGATGTTATAGTCTTCCCTCATTAAATGAGCCTTATCCTCAAGGCTTAAGACGCGGTACTTGACAACAGTGCGGTCTTTGTGAAGAGATGTGGATATTTCTTTCAAAATTGATCCTCGCGTTCCTATGTAAACTCAGGGCTTCGCCTAGAGCTCCATCGAACTTTGATAATTAGGATACGGCTTTGTTTCAATCGTTTAATGTCACGATCCATGATTACTACTGGTTCCTTGACAAAAAGAAGCTTGTCATTAATATGAAGTCCATCCAACGGAACGGCTAATGGTTCGTTGGCATGACACTATTTCAAGTTAGATACATGGAACGTATTGTGAACCTTGCTCAACTCTTGAGGAAGCTTAAGCTTGTAAGCAACAGCTCCAACCTTTTCCAACACCTTGAATGGTCTGACATACCTAGGGTTTAACTTCCACCATTTGCCCAAAATGTACGACCCCGTTCAAAGGCGAAACCTTAAGCATAACACTATCTCGAACTTGAAATTCCATTGGCTTACGGTTTTAATCAGCATAACTCTTTTGCCTATCACATGCGGCTTGTATGCTTTGCTTGATCTGGACAAACTTCTCGGTCGTCTCTTAAACTATTTTTAGACCGGTGAGTTGAACTTCTCCAACCTCGGCCCAACACACAGGTGAACGACACTTTCGACCATAAAGTGCTTCAAATGGTGCAGCCTTGATGCTAGCGTGATAGCTATTGTTATATGAAAACTTGACCGATGGCAAAAGGTTAACCCAACCCTTTCCAAAGTCAATCACACAAGCACGCAGCATATCCTCGAGAGTTTGAATAGTCCTCTTGCTTTGTTCGTTAGTTTGTGGATGGTACGCAGTACACATATCCAGACTAGTACCTAAATCCTTCCGAAGTGACCTCCAAAAACTTGATGCGAACCTAGGTACGCGATCACAAATAATTGAGACAGGTATCCATGCCTCGTGACGACCTCCTTTAGGTACATTCTTGCTAGTTTCTCCATGGGATTAGTTTCCCTCATTGGTACAAAGATGGCAGACTTAGTAAGTCGGTCAACAATCATCCAACTGGTGTCACAACCTTGTGACGACTTAGGAAGCTTCATGACAAAATCCATGGTGATATTGTCCTACTTCCATTGAGGTATCTCGGGTTGCACCAACAAACCCGATGGCCTTTGGTGTTCAGCCTTGACCTTAGTACATGTCAAAACATTTGCTAGCTTAGGTGGCAATGTCGGCCTTCACATTGGGCCACTAATATAGCTTCTTCATGTTCTTGTCAGAACTCGGATGGATAGAGTATTTTTGACTTGTGGGACTCGTGCATAATCACAGTCCTCAAATTACCATATCAGGGCAACCAACTCCTGCCATTTAAGCATAGAGTTCCATCCGCACGGGGTTCCAACTTCTCCTCCGGTATATCCTTCCTGATCATACCTCCTACATTTTCGTTCTTGATGTTTTCGGGTTTCTGTGCTTCAATTTGAGCTTCTAGGATTTGTTTAGGAAGATCCAAGCCAATAGTCATAACTAAGGCTCGAACTCTTAATGGTTTAATTCGCTCCTTCCTGCTCAAAGCATCAGCAACAACATTTGCTTTCCCCGGGTGATAACGAATCTCACAGTCGTAATCACTAAGCAACTCTAACCAACGACGTTGCCTCATGTTCAACTCTTTCTGATTAAGAATGTGTTGTAAATTCTTGTGATCAGTAAACACCGTACACCTGGTTCCATACGAATAGTGCCTCTAGATCTTTAGAGCAAACACCACTGCACCAAGTTCCAAATCATGAGTCGTATAGTTCTTCTCATGAATGTTTAATTGGCGTGATGCATAAGCAATCACCTTCTCTCTTTACATCAACACAGCGCCCAAACCTTTGATCGAAGCATCGCAATATACGATAAAATCTTCGCTTCCTTCACGTAAAGCCAGGATTGGTGCACTACACAACTTCTGCTTAATCAGTTGAAACGCTGCTTTTGCCTTGTCACCCTAATCAAACTTAACTCCTTTCTGAGTAAGCTTGGTCATTGACTTGGCAATCTTCAAAAATTCTTCAATGCATTTTTGGTAATACCTAGCAAGACCTAAAGATTGACGAATCTCCGTTGGTGTTTTAGGAGATGCCCTAATCTTTTATGAATTTGATCTTGGTGGGATCCACGTGAATTACTTGACTATCAATTACATGACCAAGAAACTGTACTTTGGGAATCCAAAATTTACACTTAGAAAAATTTAGCATACTATTCCTCCTTCTTAAGCAATTCTAGAATTGCCTTAAGATGTTCTTCGTGTTCCTTCTTGCTTTTTGAAAAATTAATATATATTGTCAATAAAGACGATCACAACTTATCCAAATATGGTTTGCACACCCGATTCATGAGGTCTATAAATACCGCTGATGCGTTTGTCAAACCAACGACATGACTTGAAATTCATAATGTCCATATGGAGTTCTGAAGGCGGTCTTTGTATCTTCTTCACGTACTCGAAGCTGGTGATAACCCGATCGCAAGTTTGTCTTCGAATAAACATTGGATCCTTGTAGTTGATCAAACAAATCATCAATCCTTGGGAGAGGATAACGATTCTTCACTGTCAGCTTATTCAAATCCTGGTAGTCAATGCACATCCGGAATGATTCGTCCTTCTTTTGGACAAACAAGACCAGAGCTCCCCAAGGTGAGGAACTGGGTCTTATAAAGCCCTTGTCGGATAGTTCTTGCAGTTGCTCCGACAACTCTTTCATTTCGGAAGGAGCTAATCGATAGGGTGCTCATCCTATAGGTGCGGCACCAGGCATCAAATCAATTTGGAATTCCACATGTCGAATCGGTGGAAGACCTGGCAAATCTTTAGAAAACCTAGTGGATAAGAAAGTTAAAATAATCAGAAGTGATAATGGGATAGAGTTTAAGAACAAAGTGATGGATGAGTTCTGTAGGGAAAAAGGTATTAAAAGAGAATATAGTGTAGCAGGATTACCTCAGCGGTTGAAATTGGTGTAGTAAAACGAAAATAATAGGACACTCATTGAGGCTGCTAGAACAATGTTAGCTGACTCTAAGTTACCTACAACATTTTGGGCAGAAGTTGTTTCTTACTGCTTGCTATGTACAAAAATAGGGTCTTACATAGTCAAGCTCATAAACAAAGGACTCCTTATGAACTCTTTAGATGTATTAAACCAGCTATAGGCTTCATGAAACCATTTGGATGTCATGTTATTATTCTCAATACCTTAGATAAGTTAGGCAAGTTTAATGGAAAAAGTGATGAAGGTTTCTTTGTTGGATATTCCTTAAGTAGCAAAGCTTTTAGGGTATACAACATTAGAACCAGAAAAGTTTAGGAAAACTTGCATATTGGGTTCTTAGAGAATAGCCTATGATAGAAGGAAATGGTCCCAAGTGGCCTTGTTGATCTTGATTCTCAAACCCAATCAATGAATTATGTACCAGTGGTTGCAGGGACTATTTCTAATGATTCTGCAGGTATACAAGGAGTTTCTGAGTCTAGCACATCTTCTCAACAAGATCAAGATTAGATTGCATGCCATTTGAAGGATGCTTTCATATTTGGTGGATGCTCACCAAATATTGTTGATGATGCTCAAATTGAAGATAAAAGATGAGTTATATGATGAAGATGATGCTTATAGGAAGAGTCTCATGATGGTTAGCAATATTTCAGAATAATGGTACTGTTGATCAACAAGTTAATATACAGGCAAGAAGTTAATACTGGTAGTAGAGAAGTTAGTACTGCTCTCCCTGAAGTTAATACTGCTACTCATGAAGACTTGGTAGGACCTAGTTCTGCATCTGAAGACTCACATATGGAAGTTCAAGAAATTGAATGGGGAAACACATTCATCAAACTTATGAGTCCTACAACTCTCACACAAGAATTCACAAAGATCACCCAATTGAGCATGTGATTGGTGATGTGCAGTATATCTGTTCAGACATGAAGTATGGAAAACTTCTTACTCTGAAAAAGGTTTTTCTTAGTGCTATTCTTGTAGGGAAGTCTCATCAGGATCTTCATACATGTTACTTTTTGTTTGTCTCCTATCTCAGGAAGAACAAAAAGAATTTTCTCATGCTCTTAGTGAAAAATTTTCCAGATGGGTAGAAGCAATGCAGGAGGAACTTCTTCAGTTCAAACTGCAAAAGGTCTGGATTCTTGTAGATTTACCTAAAGGTCATAGAGCAATTGGTACAAAGTGGGTCTACAGAAACAAGAAAGATGAAAGGGGGATTGTCATCAGAAACAAAGCAAGACTTGTTGCTCAAGGACATACACAAGAAGAAGGCATAGACTATGATGAAGTCTTTGCACCTGTGGCTAGAATAGAGGCAATAAGAATATTCCTGGCTTATGCTTCTTATATGGGTTTTATGGTCTACCAAATGGATGTCAAAAGTGCCTTCCTGTATGGTCAGATTGAAGAGGAGGTATATGTATGTCAACCTCCAGGCTTTGAAGATCCTGACCATCCTGATAAAGTCTATAAAGTAGTGAAAGCACTATATGGGTCTCCTGCATGTACCAAGAGCTTGGTATGTCCACTTTTGGCCATTATCTTTTGAGCAAGGATTTTCAAAGAGGACAGGATTGACCAATACCTTATTCATCAAAAGACATATAGGGACATATTTTTTTCCTTTTGGGCCTTTTGGGGTTTTTTTCAGATCTATGTGGATGGACCTTAATCTTTGGATTACAAGAAGGGGAATTATGTGCTGAATTGAGAAGCTTATGAAGGATAAGTTTCAAAGGAATATTATGGTGAGACCACCTTCTTTTTGGGATTACATGTCAATAGATAAAGGAATGGCTTTCTTATCAAGTCAAGATAAATATGTCCATGAGATTTTGAAGGATTTTAACTACTCAGATGTAAAGTCTGCTATTCTCTAACAGATTTGGGAAAAGCCTTTGTTCAAGGTGGAGATGTTGCTGATGTTGATCCTAAATTTCTTTTATAGATCCATGATAGGATCTTTGATGTACCTTACAGCATCCATGGCCAGATATCATGTTTGCAGTGTGTGCATGTGCAAGGTTTCAAGTTTCTCCAAAGTCTTCCCATCTCTTAGCTGTTAAGAGAGTTTTTAGGTACCTTAAAGGCAAACCATCTCTAGTTTCTTGGTCATTCTAAGGATTCCTTCATTGGAATTAGTCTGCTTACATGATAGTGACTATGCTGGAGTACACAAGATAAGAAGTCAATCAACTAGAGGATTTGTCAGTTTTTTGGAAAATAGGGGAATGATTTCTTGCTAGCAAGAAACAAACTGTAGTTGCACTTCTAAACTGAAGCTGGAATATGTGGCTGCTGCAGTTGCTGTGGAAATGTTCTATGGATCCAAAATACCAACTGCCTAGATATGGGTACAATATCATGGATACTGTTATTTACATTGACATTATGTACTATCTGCATAATTGAAAATCTTGTTCAACATTCTAAAACAAAACATATAAAGATTAGGCATCATTTTATAAGAGATTACAATGCTAAAAAGTTGATTCAAATGGCTAAAATTAACACTCAACATAATGTAGCTGTTCTTTTACCAAAAGGTTTTGATGCTTGGAGATTTCAGTACTTGGTTCTAGTATTGGAATGCTCAATCCCTAATGGCCAAGTCTCTTGCTTGTTTTTGTAAAGTTTGTTAAATGTTAGTACTGTTAAGTCTTTGTAAATAATACTGTCAGTTCTATTTAGAAATAATAACTGCTAGAATATTGTAAATCTGTTTGTCCAAAACTGTTAATTGATAGGTTAGTACTGCTAGTTATTTCTGTGTCTCATTGTTAATCTATTAGATATTCATTTAATACTGCTAGACAAGAAACAATGGTTAGATTGTGTTTTTCTTGTTTCTGTGCTAACTCTTTCAGGATAAGCAATGAAGTGTGAAATTTGTTTCTCAATAGTTCATTATTTGAGGGGAGGAATGTTGTTTGTTCCTCAGAGTGTTGGTTTTCTTCACATCACAACAAATAAATCATCAGTTCACCATGTCTCCTACACAAATAAAGAAATTGACTAGTCCAGAGCAAACGGCTTCCTGGTAATGACTTCTCAATCCGTTGATAGTTTATAGTTTACTCAAATGCTATTGGTCATTAATCGCACCATGTTTTACATAAATGCATTGGCTAGTCCAAAGCCAAAAACGGCTCTTGGTTAATGGAACTATTCAAATACGGTAATGGCTGGTAGGTTTACCAAAAACTATACCTTTGTCGTTTGCATTGTGAGCCAACAAGAATTGAGAGGGAATTGGATGAGCCTTAAAACAGACAGAGAGTTATGTGAAAATAGACAGGAGTTGTTGTGTGAGCCAAAAGAATTGAGAGATAATATGTGAGCTTAAAAAAACAGAAAGAGAGATTGTATGAATCTATCTTTGAATGTTACGAACTTTGGAGTTTGTACTGCTTTTGGGTGGAGAAGTTAATACTGCTAGGCTTATTTTAGTACTGCTGGACAAATTTTTAGTTTGTTGAGTGACCGTTAGTACTGTTTGGGTGAACAGATTTTTCATTAATCTAATAAAGCCGTTGAGTTATTTCCGCCAATTCCTATGATATAAGGGTTTGGACCAATTGGACTTTCGTGAAATATCTATAGATACGTTTGATGTAATCACGAAAATTCTTAATGTTTTTATATAAGGTCGGTTAATTACCATATCTCTACGTTTCTCTATTTACCATTGCAATTTACTTTTCCCAAGCTTTCTATTCATTCCATCCACTATCATAGCCCACTCGATTTCTCACACATTATGTGATGGCATAACTTGGGAATATTGTGACAAGCACAACATGGTCGCGTTTTCTTAGAAAAATCTACAGGAAGTGCATGGTTTCCATCAAATTTCATCGATTTCCTAAATCGATGTCACATTTGCTATGCGTGACATGAAGCCAGGTGTTTGTGTCTTCATATTTCAAAACAATTCTTGGGGTCTGCTGAGGTTTCTACTGCTGAAAATAGAGAAGTCAAGATAACTGCTACTATTGATGGTCACTCAATATCTATAACTGAGGGATCTTTAAGACGACATCTCAAGTTGGATGATCAGGATGGTCTTTCTTCTATTCCGAACTCAGAGATATTTGAGCAATTGGCGCTTATGGGATATCACACAAACTCAGATAAGTTAACTTTTTAAAAGGGTGCTTTTTCACCTCAATGGGGGTTTCTTATTCATAATATTCTTTTAGTGTTCTTAGCCCAAAGAAGACTGCGTAGGGAGCAGTTTAGTTGGTAATATTGCTAGCTGCTCTATCTGCTTAGCTACATAGGAAGTTTCAATTTCCTCTAGGATGATTTTGAGCATATGGTTGTCCCACATATCCTCTAGCCCCTTATTTGGTTTTGATGTACCCTAGGTTCCTTCAAATATGTCTAGATATGCAGAGAAACCAACTTCAACAACACACCAGAACATATCCTGTACCCTCTCTAAGCATGAAAGTGTTTAACAATATGAAGAGACCTACAAAGGCATTTTCAGGACAAGAAGTTGCACTTTTCCCTTCTATGTTAGCTGTTACTACACCTTCCAATTCACCTTCCAGAATCACATCTTCACCTTCACCCTCACCTGAACCTTCCTACTCACCTGAACATTCACCTGCATCTTTACCTACACCTGAACATACCACTGTTGCTGCATCACAACCATCCCCAACCCAACGTTTTTTATGGGATTTGAGATTAGTAACATGGTGTTTGGAATTATGTTTTAGTAGTTAGTACCGACTGTACAATTAGTTTGTACTGTTAGTGGATAGTTAGTACCGCAGGACAATAATGTTATAGTTCTGTTACGTTTAGTTAGTACCGTTAGTTAGAAAATAGTTAGTACCATTTATGAGATTTGTATGAGATATCTTAGGAAAAGATAAGTATGCGTTTTGTAAGCCTGTTCTGTTAGGGTTTATCCTTAGTTTATAAAAGGATCCCTTTGGGCATAGTTAGATATACGTCCTCTAGATATCTCATAGCAATATCACATCACAAATAGTTAGTTAATCTGTAATTGTTCTAAGCAGATTAATAGAAAGTTGTTTATTTGTTATATACATTGTTTTCTTTTACGTGTGTTGAGATTCCGCATCAACATATTGTATTCATAATCAGTGTTTCTATATAGTCAGTTGTATTTATACTTCTTGGCTATCATCTGTTATAGGCTGCAAAGATCTATTCATTTAGGGACTCACAAGTGGTATCAGAGCCTGTGAGAAATTGAATTAGAAAAAAAATCATATCAAATTTCATATTCCTAAACTAAAGATGATGCATCACATCCCTCAAGATGAATTCCACCACCACTTACCACCTCCACCAATCATCATCACAAACACAGCAACCAATCCTCATTACATATCAACCATCAAGCTGCCTATTCTCAGAAAGGAGAATATGATATCTGGCTATGAGATGGAGTACTATTTTGGCTCAATAAAAGGTACTATCCAATTTGGGAGGTTATCCAAAAATGGGAATGGTCTTGTAACAATCACTATAAATACCATCAGGACAAAATTAAGGTTTTGCCTCCTAGAATGCTGAAGAGATAGTTGCCAGAGAAAAGAGAGAGAAAGCAAGGACCACCTTGCTTATGGCCATACCAGAGATCATCTTGCAAAGTTTCCATTAAGATGACAGATTGATAAGAAATGTGGGATGCCATTAAATCTCAGATTGGTGGAAATGACGAATCAAGAAGATGCAAAAGTATATCTTGAAGCAACAGTTTGAAGGATTCTCAGTATCCAACACAGAAGGGCTTCACAAAGGTTATGATAGGTTCCAAAGTCTTCTAAGTCAGTTAGAAATTCATGGAGCAGGTGTATCTAATGAGGATGCTAATCAAAAGTTCCCTACAGATCTTACCTTCTGCCTGTCACACAGTATCCCTAATAATGAGACCAAACCAGCCTCATTAAATTAAAATCCACCATTAGACCTCAGGGCTCGGTGGGGTGGACCTCTTAGTTTTGATGATTTGTATAATAATTTAAGAGGTCTTTGAAGAGTGAATAAAAAGGCTCTACTTACATCATCATCCTCTAGCCACAAAAATGTAGCTTGTGTCTCTGAGAAATACAACTAGTACTATTAGAAGTTAGTACACGCTTATTGTGTTTCCCAATCTTTCTGGCCAAAACTCAAAGTATGAACAAACTTCATCATACTCACTTCTTGCTAATCAATCTAGCTGCCCTCAACTGGATCATGAGGACTTGGAACAGATTGATGAATATGACCTTGAAGAAATGGACTTGAAGTGGCAAGTGGCCATGATCTCAATGAGAATGAAAAAGTTTTACAAGAAGACTGGTAGAAAGCTACAATTTGATGCAAAAGAGGCTGTTGGCTTTGATAAAACCAAAGTGGAATGTTACAATTGCCACAAAACAGGTCATTTTGCTAGAGAGTGTAGAATCAAGGGATCTCAAGATAACAAGAGAAGAGAAGCATGGAATTCTGGAAACAAAGATGGGAACAGAACTGGACAGAAGGAGGATTCTAAGGCATTGGTAACAATTGATGGAGAAGGTGTGGATTGGACAACTCATTCAGAAGATGAAGATTATGCTTTGATGGCTTGCAACAGTTCAGACTCAGACACAGAGGTAATTTCTTGTTCTACTAAGTGTAAAGAGTCTTATGCTAATCTTAAAAAACTGTATGATGCTCAGAGAGAACAACTTAATGATGCAAGCATAGAAATAAAGGCATATTCTCAAGGTCTTAAGAAAGTTGAAGCACAGTTAGTTGCTCATCAACAAGGACAACTTTGGTATGAACAAAAGATAAAGTTTATGAAAATAGATTTAGATGATAAAACAGATGTTCTCACTACCATAGAAATTATAGCAGAAGGCTCAAAAAGAAAAGATGATTTAAAAGCTAAGTAGAAAAATGGCATAATTCCTTAGATTTCTTGTAAACTTTCTAAATTCCTCCAGATGAGTGCCTATGATAAATTTGGGCTTGGGTATGGGGATCACAGATATAATGGCATTTTGAGTTATGAAAATGAAGTTTTACAAAGTGTGTTTAAGAGTAAGGAAAGTGATTTTGAAAATCAACCTATGAATGATAGGTTTGCAGAAGGAATGCATGCGGTACCCCCACCCATGACAGGGAATTATATGCCCACTGGACCTGAAATTGAAATAGATTACTCTCAGTTTACATATGGTCCAAAACAGACTCAACCTAGTGAATCTGAATCCCAATCAAGTGAATGTGATACCTGTGAATCTAACATTAGTACAGAACCTTCTGAATTAGTGTCTGAACCAGTTGTCATTGAATCTAGTGTAGAAAGTCAACCTAAGGTCTGGTCTGATGCTCCTATCATTGAGGAGTATGAATCAGATAGTGATGATGAATGTGTGTATATACCAACAAAACAACAAGAAACACCTAGTTTTGCTAAACAGCAAGTAAAAACTCCTAGGGAAAATGTTAAAAGTCAAAACACACATAGTCAAAAACCTAAAGTTGATAAGGGAAGGATAGGGCAGGGTTTACTATAAGAGATGTTTTGTTTGTGGTAGTCTTAATCATTTGATTAGAGATTGTGATTTTTCATGGAGAAAAGGATGGCAGAATGCTGACTAAACAATGGTTAGGAATAAATGTGCATAGTCGTGAAATAATCAACATCAATTTGTTCCTTCAGCTAGTACTAAACTAGAACTGGTATAATTCGTTAGTACTGCTAGAACTAGCGATACTAAAAAGTTTTAGTATGCTAGCAAAGTGGTATCAGACAGACAGTACTAACCAATGTGCCATGAAAGTTAATACGGTTAAGCCAATTGTTGAATGAGTTAGACCTACAAATGTTTTTAATAAAACTATTCTTCTTCTACAAGCCTCAAAAAAGACAACAATACTTAGGGAACTAAAATTTTCAAATCAAAAGTTTTAATACTGCTAAGGTAAACTGCTGTTAGTACTGTTGGGGGAAAAAAGGGAAAATGCTGTTAAGCCTCTAGCAGGTTGTATATTGGAGACCATCATAGATTTACCTTGTGTATCCATTACAATAGTGGTCCAGTCTTGGAAAATCTTATACTGTCAAAGATCCACTGGCAGGACTCAAGCCAACAGGCTTGGGTCCCTAAGAGATAAAACTATCTCTTTCTTTTAATGTGCAGGATTTATCCACATAGAGCTCTAATGAATTAAGGAATTGTGATCGTGGATGTTCCAGGCCATGGACTGGAAAACAAGTCCCTACTTGCTGATGTTTCAGACTTTTAATGGTGGCCCTGTTTGCTTTTGAGGTTGTACGAGGTTATATAATGGAAAGGTAAAATAAAAACTGGAAAGTTAGATTTTGAGGATGTGTGCTTTGTGAAAGAACTTCAGCATTTCAATCTCTTTTCTGTGTCACAAATATGTGACAAAAAGAACAAGGTTTTGTTTACTGACTCTGAATGTCTTGTTTTGTCTCCTGAGTTTAAGTTACCTGATGAAAATCAAGTATTACTTAAAATCCCTAGACAAAACAACATGTACAGTTTCAATTTAGAGAATATAGTTCCTACAGGGACGATTGGCTTGTTTAATTGCAAAGGCCACAAATGATGAATCTAACAAATGGCATAGGAGGTTGGGTCATGTTAATTTCAAAAACCTTAACAAACTTGTGAAGGGAAACCTTGTCAGAGGTTTACCTTCAAAGATTTTTCAAAATGACCACACCTGTGTTGCTTGTCAGAAAGGAAAAGCAAACTCAAGTGCTTTGTGTGGTCATTTTGAAAATATATTTGTAGGGTAACTCTGACAAGGGTTCCCTTCACAAGTTTGTTTAAGGTTTTTGAAAATTAAAAGGACCCACCTCCTATGCCATTTGTTAGATTCTTCATTTGTTGGCCTTTGCAATTAAACAAGCCAATCTCCTGTAGGATCAATATTCTTTTTAATTGAAAAACTGTACTGTTGTTTTGTCTAGGGATTTTAAGTAATGCTGATTTTTATCAATGGTAACTTTAAATCAGGAGACCAAAAACAAGACATTCAGAGTCAGTAAACAGAACCTTGTTCTTTTTGTCACATATTTGTGACACAGAAAAAAGATTGAAATGCTGAAGTTCTTTCACAAAGCACACATCCTCAAAATCTAACTTTCTAGTTTTTATTTTACCTTTACCAGTTATATAAAACCTTACTACTCCAAAAGCAACAGGGCCACCATTAAATGGCTTGAAATTCATCAAGGTAGGCCTTGTTTCCAGTCATGTGCCTGGAACATCCACTATCAACAATTCCTTTATTCTTTAGAGCTCTATGTGGATAATCCTGCACATTAAAAGAAAGAGATTAGTTTCTCTTAGGGACCCAAGCCTGTTTGGGCTTGAGTCTGCCTAGTGGATCTTTGAAAGTATAAGATTTTCCAAGACTGGATCCACTATTGTATTTGGATCCACCATGGTATCTTTGTGGTCTCCAATTACAACCTGCTGAGGGCTTAACAGCAGTTTCCCTTTTTCCCCCAACAGTACTAACTGCATTTACCTTAGCAGTATTAAACTTTTGATTTGAAAATTTTGGTCTAAGTACTGTTGTCTTTTTGAAAGGCCTTGTGGATGATGAATGAGTTTTATTAAAAACATTTGCTGGTCTAACTCCATTCACAATTGGCTTAACAGTATTAACTTTCATGGCAGCATTGGTTAGTACTGTCTGTCTGTTAACACTTTGCCTAGCAGTACTAAAACTTTTAGTACCGCTAGTTCTAGCAGTACTAACTGGAATTATTACCGTTCTAGTTTTGTATGCTGAAGGAACAAATTGATGTTGTTTGTTCATCTATGCACATTAAATTCTAACCATTGTTTAAGTACAGATTTTCATTGCATTCTTTTCTCATGAAATATCACAATCTCTAATCAAATGATTTAAGGACTACACATACAAACATGCTCTTTATAGTTACCCATGCCCTAATTCTTTCTTATCAACTTTAGGTTTTTGACTATGTATGTTTTGACTTTTAACATTTTCCCTAGGAGTTTTTACTTGCTATTTAGCAAAACTAGGTGTTTCTTGTTGTGTTGTTGGTATATACACAAAACGAGTATTTTGTTAATCCAATGTATCTTTTTCAAGCGACACGTTTAGTAGTCGTTCTCAGATGTTGTGCTATTGACCCAATAATGTAACGCCTTCGGATATTCAACATTCCGCTGCATACTCAGATTTGAGGGTGTTACAATTACGGTAATTAAATATATAAAAAGTGTTTTTATAAAAGTTATTTTATAAAAAAAACTTTGACTGTACAAAATTTTATAAATTCTGTAGATCTTTTATTATGATAGAACATCTCAATAGGAAACTGTGGATGTTGATCCCATGCCTTGATCGATTCTTTATCTTGTAAAGTGTTTGTTACCTTGGATGAATCCAAAATAACAATGGTTGAGACTTTGTTTGTATATCAGAGTGTGTTGAATCTACACTTCAATACTCTAGAGGTATTTATCAATGGAACAATACTAGATAAAGAACAATGAACAAAACATAAACTGCTTCAATATTATTAATGATAATACGAGTACTCTTAATTAGTACTAGGGTTACAAACCTTGAAGCTATATCTTGTTTCTCTAAGATGTATCTCTATCTCTTAAGCATATCTAAAACCTTAACCTAGGATCTCCTTTTATACACCACAAGGAGTCCTTTACAAGATAACTACCGAACTTTTAGGATCAATTACAATTATAATCATATACAAATCTTCCTAAAATATAAAAGATATACATTCCATATTTATCTCATTGCATCCTTATCTCCAAGTCAGCAGCTTTGACCATCAGCAGTATTAATCTTTCTTCTAGCAGTATTAACTAACACTTGGCAGTACTAAGTTTGTACTGGCAGTACTAACTCCATTAGTACTGTTAGTTATACCTTGGCAGTATTAACTCTTGATGAAGATTTATTCCCAACAATCCTCCCCTAAACTTGTGATTTATCTTCAAATCCCAAGTTTCTTCTGGATTAAATCTTCTTGTCTTCTGATGATGATTCTTTCAAACACTCTTCTACTTCTGCACTTGTGATCTGATGAACTTTAGTAGTTCATATGCTTGTGTACTTTCATGATCAACCTCCAATCTCTTATTCAACATCTTTGTTATCATCTCTTGACTTAGAGGGTATTTCTTCTCTGTCAGCATATGTATGGCTATACCATTTTGCATCAGTAAAATGTGAATACCACAAAAATCATATAAACTCCAACTTATCACATTATATTCATGCTGATTCTTCCATATTTCATCTTCTTCATCAGGCTCAAATAAAGTATGCAAATCTCCCCAAAGCATCAAATCATATCCTTCTGGTCTTGAAGCACTATACCTTTCTTTGACTAGCCTGTGTAAGTCCATAACATCTTGTCTATCAAAGTCTTCAAGCATCTCACTCAAAACCTTATAGTTCTTGGAACTGCCATCTCCTCTGAAGATTTGATAATACATGAAATTTTCTGTCAGAACACAAGTCTTCCAATCCACAATTGGATACTTTGTAGATAGAGATTCAACATCTTCTGCAACATCTTCTCTTGGAACTATGTCTAAATATCCTTTGAGATCTTCCTTCTCATCATCTAGTTCCATCTTTTGTCTCTTAACAGTACTTCTTGTGCTTTTTCTAGGAAGAGATTTCTTTCTTTTTGCTCCAGATTCTTTAGAAACTTCTTTCATTTCCTTTTGTGTATCAACATCTTCTTCTTCAATCTTTTCAGGAGACTTCATCCTTTCACTTCCATGCTCTAAATCCATAGGCTCAATATGTTGGTTAAAATCCCAAACCTTTTCAAAAATTGGCCTAATCTCATTATAAGACATTCCCTTGAAATCACTAATCTTGTAGTTTCCCTGATTCTTCAAGTATTTAACCATATTCCTCCTTGCTTAGGCAATTGTCTTTGGTTTCATTTTTAGAGCATGATACCTTATGACTGAAGGATCATTCCAATCTATCTTCTTAGATGACTTGGCTTCAGACATAGCTCTTTGCCTTTCCTCTTCATCCTATTGTCTAGCAATTTCTTCATCCCTTGCAATCTGTGCCCTTTGTTCTTCATCCATTTGGTCTTGCAGTCTAATGGTTCAGCAAAACTCAACCTTTCTTGTTCAAGCTCTTTCTTAGACTTTTTCTTGGGCTCAGTCTCTGTCATTATTGCTTTTCCATTGTCTTTTCTTATCCTTTTCTCTTCACTCCTTCTTCTATAAGTAACAGTTCTTCCAGCGGTACTAATATTTACCTCAGCAGTACTATCTACTGGAACTTTACTAGCAGTACCTTTTGTTGCTCCAGCAGTACTAACTTTAGAATTTCCTTTCTCACTGCTTCCTTGATCTTGAATGACTTCAGTGGGAGTCACTTCTTGAATAATAGGTTCAGTTTTAGTGCTTGCTTTCTCTTAAAACTCTGCATCAGATAATTTCCTCCCCTGTTTAGAAGAATCATCTTCAACATCTTCATCATCTTCAGAAAGGACAACCCGAGCTCTTTTCCTTGCTGACCCAGCCTTAAGTTTAGTCTCTAATTTCTTTACCCTTAGAATGAGCTTAGTGACAGCAGTACTGTAAGCTAGCTTGGTCTTTTTCAAATCATCCTCCAAGACTCCAATTCTCTTAGATAGTTTGGTAACCAAAGTAGTCAATTCATTTAGTTTCAAGCTACCCTCAGCACTTCTATATGAGTGAACAACATGGAAAAGTGATTCATTAGGTGTAGGAAAATGTTGTTCTGCTCCAGGTGATGGTTGTGTTGGTGATGATTATGTTGGAGATGGTTGTGTTGGTGATGGGTGTGTTGGAGATGGGAAAGATACAGTAGCAGTGGTATGATCAGGTGACTGTTCAAATGAAGGTTCAGGTAAGTGTGAAGGTGAGGATGTGATTCTTGAAGGTGAAGTGGAAGATTCAGAAACATCTAGCATAGTAGGGAATAAAGCAACTTCTTGGCTTAAATATCCCTTTGTAGGCCTCTTCATATTGTTAAAAACTTTGATGCTAAGAGAGGGTACAGGATATGTTCTTGAGTGTTGTTGAAGTTGTTTCCTCTGCATATCTAGGCATATTTGAATGAACCTAGGGTACATTAAAAACTTATGGGGGCTTGAAATATTGGACACCATATGCTCAAAAATCAACCTAGAAAAATTATATCTCCTATTGGTAGCTAAGCAGATAACAGCAGTTGCAATGTTACTACTAAACTGCTCCTAAGCAGTCTTCTTTGGGCTAAGACAATGAAGAATAGTGTGGATAAGAAACCTCCATTGAGGTGAAAAAGCACCCTTTTGAAAAGTTAACTTATCTGAATCAGTGTGATATCCCATGAGTGCCAACTGCTCAAAAATCTCCGAGTTGGGTATAAAAGTAATACTATCATGATCATCTAACTTGAGATGTCTTCTTAAAGATGCTTCAGTGATAGTCGTTGAGTGACCATCAATGGTACCAGTAATCTGGACTTCTCCATTATCATCAATAGTAGCTTCAGCAGACCTCCAAAATTGTTTGATAAAAGAGATATAAACATCTGGCTTCTTTGTGAGGGCATAGCAAATGTGACTTCGATTTAGGAAATCGATGACTTGATGAAACCCTTCACTTCCTATAGATTTCTCTAAAAATGCTACCATGTTGTGCTTGTCACAAAATTCTAAATTTTCCATGAATAAAAATGTGAGTAATCGTGTAGGATATGATCGTTTATGAAAATATGAAGGCTGGAGAAAGTTAATTGAGATTATGTAGAGAAAACTTAGAGATATGGTTTGACCGACTTAAAGAAATTTGAGGTTATCGTGAGGGAATCATGCGAATGTATAGAAAGATCACGAAAGTCCAATTAGTCAAACCCTATATCCTAGGTATTTGGCGGAAATATCTTCAACGGCTCTATTTATTAATGAAAAATTCTGTTAGGGCTCAAACAGTACTAACGGTCATCCAGCAGTACCAAAATTTGTTCTAGTAGTACTAAAACATAATCTAACCATTTTTCTTGTTTAGCAGTATTAAATGTTACTAACAGGATTAACAGTGAGACATAGAAATAACTATCAGTATTAACTATAAGTAACAGTTTTGTCAAATAGTCTTAAATATGACTAGCAGTACTAATTATAACTAGCAGTATTAATTTACAAAGACTTAACAGTACTAACATTTAACAAACGTTACAAAAACAAACAAGACATATGGGCATTAGGGATTTAGCATTCCAATACTTGAGACCAAGTACTGAAATCTACCATATTCAAAACCTTTTGTAAGGAGATCTG
>BQNB010006695.1:1068-93117 GCA_026074375.1 Tanacetum coccineum | reverse complement strand
AAGGTAGACACGTAGCAAGGACATCCAAAACCCTCCCCCATACTATTTCCATCGGCACCCCTCAGTATCGGATCACAGGTCCGACTCTTCCAAACCCGACTCAGACCCGACAACACCAACATTCCCTCAGGAATATACCGTAGCTTCAAAACATGCGCACTCAGCCTACGCACATCCTCCCGATTATAAGAATCAGCGAAGGTTTGGGGTCATCAATAGCTGAATCCGGATGCCTCTAGGACATGTAGTGCGGGATGGTTCTCCGATTAATAAAAAATAAACCATTTTCTAGTGCTTCATACAAGACCTGTTATCAGCAATACACACAGGAGACGACGCACGACACTTTGCGAAAGAAAACCACTGGCCTTGTTTGCAAAGGGTTTGAAACACTCAGAACAAGGTAACGGTTGGCTCAATTTGCAACGATCGACAAAGCACCTCAAAAGTGACAACCTTGTTAAGACCCAACGGCCCCAGCTAAGAAAAGTAAACCTTATAATGCTTGATCAACGACAACTGGAAAGAGGAAAAAAGGATGTGATTTCTAGAAAAATCAAAGACCCTGTGACCAATAACATCGTCTAGAAGCTCGGACATGACAAATTCCTCGAAGGGGAGCCAAGGGTAAAGGTCACGAGGGATCTTGTACTTAATTATCAACTCGTTAAGATCATCCTGGACCAGTCGGGAATGATACAGATCCATATCTTTTTTAGCCATTTATTTAAAATAAGAAAGGGAGAGGAAGGTACCTAAAAAGGAGGGAAGGGATCCTAGCAAAATAGCCAGTAGCGAAAAGAAAAAAGATAGCTCCAAAAACAGTATGTGTTTTTCCTACTTTAAGCAAGGGTAAAAAGACAGGAGTAAAACAAGAAGCGTTGTTTATAGGGAAAAAATGAAAAGACGTAACGTTTGAGTAGTCAGAATCAGAGCATGACGCGTCACGAGAGCAATATGCGGCTAAAAAATTGCCACGATTAACAGAAGCGGAACATTAATGACATGGGCTAGATATAAGTCTAGCACTGCCACACAAGCTTGTCAATACTAGACTAGGGGGACATGATGAGGTATAGTCTACCTTGGAACACCCGAATGAGAAATACAGTTGAACTACCTCTGCCAGACTCACGGGCTAAGCAAGACAAGCACTCTGGAGAAACTGGTATGTCGAAGGACAGATCAGGTCCGGAGTCTCTAGTCCCGCGGCTAGGCTAGCAGCACCTAAGGGTAGGCCGACCAAGGGACAGTACTTGGTTAGGACCATTGTCCTTAGAATGACACGTAGCTGAGAATCGTACTAACCAACAAAGAGGAAATACCCACTCAACGATTATCTCACTGAGCCCTAGACAACAAGCATCATTTGTCGTCTGGTGAAGTCCCAAATAGTATAAAGAGAGGAGTTCACTCTTTTGGGACAGACCACGTTACACATACTCTGGACCACACTTTATATCTTTATATTCTCTCTGCAAATATTTCATACCACCATACTTACTCTCACATCGGAGTTGGTGTTAGACTCAAATCCTATGGCGAGCTAACGGTGTTCTCTCTTATTTTTAGATAGGATACAAAGGATGAACCTCTGAAGGAGCCGAGCTGACTAGAATATTGATAAAGATAGAAGCCCTTTTACCAAGCTCAAGCAGCCCATGTAAATTTTCTTCAACAATGGTGATATTGACAAGAGATATATTTAATATAACACATATAAATGAGAAAGATGGTTGATATCTAAACACTCTTATATCTCAAACAGATGGTCACTAAGCTGCTCACCCCGGTTTTTGAATACTCGCAAATGGATGAAACCCAAACGATGCTAACAACGTTCTTGAATATCCTAGACCGGATGCAACTTAGATCGCTCAGCGGACGCTTTTCGATATAGAAGTAATTAATGTGAACTATATTTGACATTTCCACATTCGACATATTGGATTGTATTATTGTATTTTAAGTGACAACACATTCAGTTACGAGCAATAAGTCCATTTAAAACGTGAGGTCAAAAAGTCAAACTTGGTCAATGGTCAAAGTCAACGTTCAAGGTTAACAGTTCAGGTCAACAGCCTAAGTCCAAGACAAACAATCCACATTTTAACTTGCATGTTTTAATCCTCTTAAGGTTTTGAGTTCGAATCTGGTAAAGCACATATTTTAACTCGCATATTTTATTTCGCATGTTTTCACATTCATAAGTTGTGTGTATCCAATCTCTTGTTTCCCATGTTTTTTGAGATCTTAAATCGCATCTTTTCCTGTTCTTATTTCACATGTTTTTTAGTTCGATTATGTTGGGAATTATTGATTTGATGAGACAAAATAAATAAAAGAAAGAGACATAAGGACTAAATCTAGCATTATGGAATTTTACAAGCTGGTGGAGGATATTCTACAAAAGATGAAAGATTCCAAAAGATATGATACTTAAAGATAAAAATGAAGTTTATTAAAGAATTAAAAAATTTAGTTTCCTTATACAAATATGTTTTCCCTTGTAAATCTAGATGTACTCTACTATATAAAGAGATCCTTAGATATAGTTTTAGGTGTGCCAAAAAGTGTGTGTGCACCAAAGGTGTAAAACGTGTGTGTGTGGGTTTACACGTCCCACAGAAAGATGTAGATGCTAGCATATGTTTTAGCCCCAAGATCAATGTTTCATTGATCCTGTTAGATTAGGTAACCGTTCTACGATTGATCACGTAGAATTGGGGCTTGTAGTAGTCATTGTATAAAGATGATGATGAAACCTTGTTAGGTAATAATAAAGAATGTTCTTAATGTTTATTCCTCTGTACATTCTATTGTTCATCCTAGATTAAAGTTCTAAACAAACTAAGCTTACAACGATTCTTTAGAACTCAACAATTGGTATCAGAGCCATGTGGCTCGTGATATCTAGGATCTACAAGGTTTCAAAAAAAATTGAAGTTGGTGTTGTTCATATATAGTTGTTGTTGTCGATTGGTTTTTGATGATTCTGTTTTCAAAAGACACTAGGTCTATTGGAAATCGTTTGACACATCAGGTTGTGGGAATGTAATCTGTAAAAACTGCTGGTGAAAGTATGCGTTCATTGTTTTATATTTACTGTTACTGTTAAGCTTTTGAAAGTTTAAGTGAATCGCTGGTATTTTAATGCTGCCATGATATATTAGTGCTGCTGATTTGTGGCATTAATAATTAGTACTGTTTAGTTTTGACTCGGTTCTAACCGAGTTAGACTCAGTCATGTTTAACTTATGCACAAACCGACACCAAAACAACCTCAAACAACATCTCCACATCATCAAAATCATAACCCATCTTCAAAACCAAATCTCACTCAAACAACCAAAACCGACTCATTACAATCCCATCATCAAAATTATAACCATCTCCACAAACAAAACTTAAACAAGCAAAATCAAAAGAAATCTCAGTTTGGTTTTTCTTTTATATCACTTGTGAAATTAAAAGAACTTCAAAGTTCTCTACAACAAGAAAACCAAATCATCACTGATTTGACCAAGAAATGCAATACAAACACACAAAAATACAAACCTACCCGAGACCTCTCATGAGATCTTAAAGATGTGTTAAGCCTCGATATGCGATGAAAGTTTAAAAGGGTTTGTTTGGTTCTTCCGTCGTGGGTTTAAAGATTAAGTAAATGTTTAAGATGTGTATTTGTAGCTTTGGTTCGAATGATGTATCAATGTGGTGAAGAAATAGTGTCATAAAAAGGGTATGTCTTGGTTGTTCGAGTTATTATAGACAAGGAAGGAAGAATAAATGTGTTGTCTTGTTATGGATAAAATAAGGAGTAGAGTTGGTGGATTATGACTGAATTTTATCTTGATAGAAAATGAAGAGATTGTTGTGTTTTGGTGGCTGTGTGAAGAAGAACAAGTGGGGGCGTTACATATTGTGTGGGAGACTTAGGGTTATAAAATGAGTTCAAGTTTGATTGTATCATATATCAATTGTGTATGGATCAGGTACACGTACAATGGGTGTATAGCAGGCCTGGTAATAGATTTGGCCCATATAAAAATCTGTTAGGCTCGCATGGATATATACTAATCATTCCTGGACTTAAACCTAACGACATATGGTCTTAGGGAAATATAATTGGGCCGAGTGGTATAGTATAAAAGTTTGATGTTTATTGAGCAGGTTAAATTTGAAGATGCCAAGAGCAGGTTTTTATATTGCTAATGTTGGTTCAGGATAATACTGCTAGCATATAGCAGTTAATACTGCTAGGCTTTTTCTATTAGTTAATACTGCTCGAGTATATTCGTTACTACTGCTAAGGGAAAGTTTATACTGCCAGTTAAATTTTAGTACTGCTCGTTGAAAGTTTATACTGCCCGACTTAATAGTTTCAACTACTAGTTGTGCTCGATATTGGATAACACACACATGTTGGATCTCGGATTGTACATGATGCTTCGTTTAAGGGGAAGCTAACAGATTGATTTTGGTTTTATATGTTCTTAACAAGTTTTAAAGGCTCGTATTTTATTGAATTAATTGGTTACGAAGAAGGTTGTTTATTACTTATTTGAAGTTGAAGTGGTGTTGTTTGAGTTCGTGTTCTTATCATATCTTAAAGTGGGTATTACACTTTAAAGATAATTTATTCGTGCTTAGAAACGATGTGACGAAGACTTGTCAAAATCTAGCAAAGGTGTGTGATTTTTCTTATGGTGCTCAATGCTCACATTTGCTATCACTTTGGTTATGTGTCTCATAGAAGATGAGGATTTTGTCAAGAGGTTGTGATCTACTTATACTTTGGTCTTGGTATGAGTTTGGAGTCACGTGGATAGTACAAGATATAAGACACAAGTTTGGGTTATTCTACTTCAGCATCAAGTTGGTTATACTTAGTTTTCTTCATCAGTAATCATTACATAGAGCCTACAGAATTTGAAGATTCAAGAGATGGTAAACATATTAGTTTCAGGGGAAGCTTATTGTGAAAAAATGTTTAACCATCAGGATTTGTTCATGCACCACTTAAAGTGAAAGGTTTCATTACTACGGCTAGTTGTTTATTACTGTTGCTAGTTTAAGTTTCTACTGTCTTAAGTTCATTTATCTTATTATGCGTCATGGAGGGTAATTTGAGACATTGGAAGGCCGGATTAGTAGTGTAGTATATGGTTTGTAGTTGTAAAGATTCAAGTTGCTTATCTTCACAAAACCCCTATTGGATTATGACAAAAAGGGGAAGAAGATTACAGAGATAGGATTTGCAACTTATTATGTGTGGTGACATGGCATGGTACAAAGGGAATCTACTTAAGGGGAAGTTTTTATTTCATTCAGGGAGATGATTGCATCTCAACTTTAGGGGAAGATTGTTGGGAATTATTGATTTGATGAGACAAAATAAATAAAAGAATGAAACATAAAGACTAAATCTAGCATTATGGAATTCTACAAGCTGGTGGAGGATATTCTACAAAAAATGAAAGATTCCAAAAGATATGATACTTGAAGATAAAGATGAAGTTTATTAAAGAATTAAAAAAATTTAGTTTCCTTATACAATTATGTTTTCCCTTGTAAATCTAGATGGACTCTACTATATAAAGAAATCCTTAGATATAGTTTTAGGTGTGCCAAAAAGTGTGTGTGCACCAAAGGTGTAAAACGTGTGTGTGTGGGCTTACACCTCCCACAGGAAGATGTAGATGCTAGCATATGTTTTAGCTCCAAGATCAATGTTTCATTGATCCTGTTAGATTAGGTAACCGTTCTACGATTGATCACGTAGAATTGGGGCTTTTAGTAGTCATTGTATAAAGATGATGATGAAACCTTGTTAGGCAATAATAAAGAATGTTCTTAATGTTTATTCCGCTGTGCATTATATTGTTCTTTGTTATTGTTCATCCTAGATTAAAGTTCTAAACAAACTAAGCTTACAACGATTCTTTAGAAGTCAGATTAGGTCGCATCTTTTGTCAAAAGGCTTAACAGGCATCTTTTTTGAATATCCCGTATAACTCTCATGTTGTAACAGTTAACACACATGTTTTTTAGATATCTTAACTCACATGTTTACCTGTTTGAAATCGCATGTTTTTAAAAAATATTAAGTCGCATCATTTTAGGATTTTAACTCGCATGTTTTTCACTTCATTTTAGGAACATATGGTACATGTTTTAATTAAACATGGTTTGTACATGTACTTAAGGATCATTAGGAAGATTTCTAGGTGTATATATGTATGGGACGTGTGGGATTACAAGGAGAAGAGTAGTTTTTGAGATCTTGCTAGTATCATACAAGTACTAGGTTTTAATTACCTTAAAAATGTACATGTACTTAGGAGGTTTTAAGGATTTAGCACATGTGACAAATGGTTTATGTCCCTCTTGCCTATATTCGGCCAACATAGACTTTTAACACAAGATTTGATTTAATTTTGTGTTTAAGGTTTGAAAATGGGTATTGGTTTGAGTCTAGGTAAGTCTAGGTATTTCCGGGGTGTGTCCAAATGTATTTTATTGCGAAACGTAAGCCCTTTACGTGACCAATAAAAATAAAGTACGTAAAGTTAATAATTAACTTCTTAATAATTATATGACACTTGGTTGATGTAAACCTTAATTTATTTGATGACCGTTTACATTAAATGGTTATTTCTAGTCTACGCGATTTAGCTTAAAAGTTAATTTAAAAGTAAACATGTATCGAGGACCAAAACCAAATAAGTGACGAAAATAAAAAAAAAAATAAAAGAGTCGTAAATGACCTGAATTTGAGAAATGTTACAGTCTTTACCCGTTAAAAGAGTTTTGTCCTCAAAGCTTAAGACCTTGTAGTAGATGATGTAGCCCGGTATGTGAAAAGCTGTGGGTATTTCTGTTTGAACGAATCTTCACGTTCCCAGGTGAACTCAGGACCTCTCCTAGAGTTCCAGCGAACCTTAACAAAAGGTATCCGGCTTCGTTTCAATCGTTTGATCTCCAGTTCTATGATTTCAACGGGCTCTTCCACAAACTGGAGCTTATCGTCAACGTGAATTCCTTCTAACGACATGACTAATGGTTCGTCCGCATAACATTTCTTTAGATTAGACACATGGAAGGTATGAACTCTACTCAACTCTTGAGGAAGTTTTCCCCCCCAAAAAAAACCCCCCCCCCTTTGTAGGCAAACTTTTCCCAACTTTGGCTAACACCTTGAAAGGTCTGACATATCTTGGGTTCAACTTACCCCGCTTACCGAATCGTACAACCCCTTTCCAAGGTGAGACTTTTAAGCATAACCCTATCCCCAACTTCGAACTCCATCGGCTTTCCACATTACAAATCCGCGTAGCTTCTTTTGTCAATCCTGAGCAGCTTGAATTCTCTGCTTGATCAAGACGATCTTTTCTGTTGTTTCTTGGATCAATTCCGAACCAGTCAGTTGAGCTTCTCTAACTTTAGCCCAACACACAGGTGATCGACATTTTCGGCCATAAAGTGCCTCATAGGGTGCGGCCTTTATGCTAGTGTGAATAACTTTGTTATAATATTAAAACTCGCTAGTGTGAAAATGCTTAACCCATCCTATTGCCAAAATCGATCACAGTAGCAAGCACGTAACATGTCCTTGAAGTTTGATAGTTCTCTTTACTCTGGCCTCAGTTCTGGATGATACGCATCTCATACTATATCCTGTACCCAAAGATTCTGAAATGATCTTTAGAATTAGATGTGAATCTCCCTTCAACGATCACAAATGAAAAGATTGAAACAAGGTAATCCGGTGTCTTGCTACAATTCCTGTTTCAGTACAAACCTCGCAACTGCTAATGGACATCTCCTATAATTGGCAAGAAGTGAGAAGAGATTTTTTGTAAGTCGGTCCACAATCACCCAGATGGTGTCAAAACCTTGTGACACCTAGGAAGCTTGGTGAAGAAAATCCATCGTGATATTATCCCACTTCCACTCGGTATTGCTAGTTTGTACTAACCAGTCCCAGGCCTATTGGTGTTTCGGTACCTTGACCTTTGCACAGTAAAGTATTTGCTAACATATGTGGCCGATGTCAGCATTTTACATATGTGCCACCTAATATACTTTTTCATGTCTTGGTACAACAATCTTTTCAGAACTGGGATTGATAAGAGTATCTAACTTGTGAGATTCGTGCATAATCACCGGATCTTAAGGTCTCCATAGCAAAAGGTAACCAACTCCTAGTCGTGTACACATAAAGTTCTGTCGGCGCGTGGTTCAACTTTCCTGGTATATTTCCTTTCTGATCATACCGCTTACATCTTCATTCACAAGATTTTTTGTATCGTGGGCTTTTCGATCTAAAGTCTTCAAAATCGTAAGGGAAGATCCAAGCCATGGTCATAAACTAAAGCACGAAACCCGCAATGGCTCAAACCCGTTCCTTAAGGCTTAATGCATCGGCCACTAAAGTTTGCCGTCCTGGATGATAACGAAAGTCATAATCGTAATCACTTAGCAATTCAAGCCAACGGCGTTTCCTCATGTTAAGCTCCTTTTGATCAAGGATGTATTGTAAACTTTTATGGTCGGTGAACACAGTGCATCTGGTTCCATATAATTTAGTGACTACATATCTTTAGATCAAATACCACCGATCCAAAGTTCTAAATCATGAGTGGACGTAGTTTATTCTCGTAAACTTTAAGTGTCGAGAAGCATAGACAATCACCATTCTCTTCTCTCATCCATACAGTCGCCTAAACCCTTGTGTGACGCATCACAGTAGACCACAAAGTCTTCGCTTCCTTCAGGTAAAGCCAGAATTGGCGCACTGCACAACTTCTGCTTTATTAACTGAAAAGCGTTTTCTTCCTTTTCACCCTAGTCAAACTTGATTCCTTTCTGAGTAAGCTTCGTCCATTGGTTTAGCAATCTTTGAAAAACCCTCAATGAACCTTCGATAGTACCCAGCAAGACCTAAAAATTGGCGGATATACCTTAGGAGATGCCCAATCTTTGATGGATTCTATCTTGGTTGGATCCACATGTATGCCTCTGCTATCAATGACATGACCAAGAAATTGTACATTCGGGATCCAAAATTCACATTTTGAAAACTTGGCATACAACTTATCCTTCTTGAGCAATTCTAAAAATTTCCTTAAGTGTTCCTTCGAGCTCCTTCTCGTACTTTGATAAATAAGTTATATCATCAAATGAAGACAATTACGAACTTATCCAGGTAAGGCTTGCACACTCGGTTCATGAGGTCCATGAATACCTCAGGTGCGTTTGTTAGCCCAAATGGCATAACCTAAAACTCGTAATGTCCATATCGAGTTCGGAATGCCGTCTTTGGAATGTCTTGCTCTCGTACTCTAAGCTGGTGATAACCCGATCTCAGGTCTATCTTTGAATAAATACGGGATCCTTGGAGTTGATCAAATAAATCGTCGATCCTTGGGAGTGGATAACGATTCTTCACTGTCAACTTATTTAACTCCCAGTAGTCAATGCACATCCTGAATGACCCATCCTTATTTTTGACAAACAAGATCGGGGCTCCGTAAGGCGAGGGACTAGGTCTTATGAATCCCTTATCGGAAAGCTCTTGCAGTTGTTCCGAAAATTCCTTCATTTTCAGTGGTGCCAATCGAATACAAGTGCTCGAGCTGCGGGTTGCGGCTCCTGGAATTATGTCGATCTGAATTCCCACTGGTCGAAACCGGAGGAAGACATGGCAAGTCCTCGGGAAACACTTCAGGAAAATCTCTGACGATAGGTACGTCCTCAAGTTGCTTTCCTTCTGACTTGTCCTCCTCTTTCTTGGCGGATATATGTGCCAAAAAGATCTGACATCCTTTCGCCATGTACTCTTGAGCCTTTGAACATGAGATAATGGTCAACCGAGATTCTCTCCCGTTGTTACTTTTGTTACCATGAAAAATCAAAGTTTCATTTCCATAGGGAATTTGAACAAGTTTCTCATCACACACGATCACGGCGTGATACTTTCTTAGCCAATCCATGCCGATTATAATCTCAAAACTTCCCAGTTCTACGGGCATTAGATCTATGTTTGAACGTATGGTTTTAAAGAAAACGTAAAGTACAAACCTCGTATCAATAGTGTCTCCCCGACTATTTTCCACTGCTAGTCGACATCATAATTGATTTCTAATGGAGTGTGGCGAATGTAATCAGGAACTAAATGCAGTGTATATAAATCTTCTATCCGGACACCAATGTCTAAAAAATAGATGCGTAGTGTTGTTAAAGATGAACGTACTCTGTAGACGACATTGGAGTTGGGTTTTCCGATGCCATTCTTCTCTTCTCTGCATCCCAACTGCAATACAACCACCTTGTGCAATTGGCATTTCCTCCATCCTTATTCTTCAACTTTGGACAATCTCTCTTAAAATGTCCTACGAGTCCACATTCAAAACACCATTTCCCCATGGAATTGCCACATTCCCTTCTGAGTATTAGCAACATTTATGTTGCCAGAACTCCTGCAGCCGCGGGCAAAGTGCCCTACCTTGTTGCACTTATGGCTCTGTCTGAGTACATGGCCATTTATGTTAAAAATGCACTTGGTGCACTTGGCAATTCCTCCTACGGCATCATTTCATCATCCTGTCCCCATAAGCTGTAGACCAATGGGCGACATTCTTGCTCTTGAAGGGTTATTGTTGGTGACCATGGTTGTTTCTGGATGAATCATCAGCCTTCCTTTTGTTGTCAGACTACCTTTCCGCGTAGGACGGAGCTTCCTATGACCACCAAGTTCGTTAGCCCAACTCAATAAGTCTCATCAACGACTTGGGGTCTAGGCAGATATTGACATCCCATAAATATTGTCATTAAGTCACTGATGTACTTGTACGCAACCTTCTCGGTTTCATTGGCAACAAACTTGTACATATCAGGGTTAAGCTCTTAGAAACGTTCAGTGAAGCAGGAACATCGTGTCCCTTTGACCCTTTAGTTCACAACTCGATTTCTAGTTTCTGATTTCACCCTGCGGACAATAACTTGTCCGTCATGCTTGTTCTTTGAGTACCACCCAAGTCATTGAATATGCTTTCAGGACCTAAGTTCATATATAACCATTCCACCAAGTCCAAAGCGAGTGCACCTAACAGAGTGCAGGTGCAAACTTAAACCTGATTTTCAATAGCACACACCACTGATATTAAAAGACTGCTCCATTTTTTAAAAAAAAAAAATCCACCAAGTTAATCCGACTACCATTCAGAACACCTTTGAAGTTCAAGGGTTAGACATATTCATAAAGTCAGTGCGTAGAAACAAGGCGTGCAATTGCACATTCCTTTCGGTCATCCCCGAGCGAACTGTGGGCATTCGTCTCCATTGGTGGAGTTTTCCGAAGAGCCTTAATCAATCATAGCTTGGAAACGGAATCCCGGGTGAGTATGTTGTTTGATTGGGAGCGTTGCTATTAGGGGTATTCTGTCCTCGTCTGGTCGTAGGTGCCATGATTTGTCTAGATCACAAAGGACAAAATGTGGGGTTATAATCATGGCAGAATATAACAATGTATAGATGAGACAACAACACAAGAGAGATATATCATATAAACACATCTATTTCATTTATAACTTGGAAAATTTTACATGAAATAGTTGTTGGTACACAAAATACAATACAAAAGATCTAAGGCTATGCTGGCGGGGAAAACCCCTAATACTTAACATGCCTGTACAATGACCTAGCAAAATAAAATAACATAAATCACTAGATGTGACTATCAGCATCCCCAGAAGCATCCTGGTGATCTGGAATCCTAGCATCTGGTCCTGGCTGTCTAGCTCTCCTCTGCTGCTCTCGATGTGCTAGCAACTCGGCCTGCATGTTACTCATCTCTCGTCTCATGTCTCTCATCACTTAGAGAGTCTCTGCCATATGTGCCTAACGCCTACGTTCAGACTCTCGAAGCGCTGCCATCTCAGCCTGCTGCATCTGGAAACGAGTCTCATATACCTGGTGTTATGTCTGAATGAGAGTACTATGCAGCTGTAGCTGTAGTTGTACCTGATGTGCCTGGATATGGGTCTCGTGTGCATACACATGATCACGGTGGGTCTAAAGCTCCTGATGGGTCACCTAACTCAATCCTATCGAGTGAGCCCAAGCCTCTCGGGAAGCATAAGCCTCCTCCTCCACAACCCATACTGTCTCCTGGAGAGTCATCCTATCCCCCATAAGTAAATCGACCAGACTGTAGTCTATACGACAGAACATTAAGCGAAACAGTTAACAGAAAATACATCCTGTTATATACGAGTCCTACCATCCTGAGCAATACCTCTAATAATGCATACAAGTCATAGTGTAACACGCTCATGTGGAGCAATCATGAAGCTCGTACCGCCTAGTATTGCCTCTCGCCCTCGTTACTCCCACGGTCATCAAGGTGCTACCTCAAGAAGCTATCCTCTGTCGGATCTACCCAAGTATCCCTAAATACCATAGCCCAACCTCACTAAACCCTTGCTGTATCGCTTCAACATCTACGAGCTGACAAACCATAATCTACCCCTCGAACCTTAACGTAGTTATGGCAGTAGAACTCTCCCCGATCTCATATCTGGAAGCCTAGAGTGGAACAAGACCAACCTCTTGGGTGCGAGGTGGCTGCTCGAACAATCGGAAAAAAGAAGTCCCCTACGGTCAGCAGGTGGTGGTAAGTAAAGAGATAGTGGTAGTGGTGGTAGTGGGGGGTGATGGTAAATGCCAGCATTAACGGGCATCAATAAGAGCCTGAGAGGATGATATCCCTGAGTGCCTGATTTGGGTTGGATTACCCAGATAATGGTATAAAGGGTGATGGCACAGGAGGTGGTGATGATGTGGCAGGTGGGGCCCGTGCACCTAGCAAGGGCGCTCTCGCTGCAAGGTGGTGATAGTGACATAGGTGTGATGGTGATGGAGTATGTCAGGCTAGAAGTCTCTCAATCTCTGCCTCTGGTGGAAGGGATATGGAAGCCTGAAGCCAGACAGTGATCCTAGCTCCAGTGGTAGAAATGTCAGTGGAGGGTGGTGGTATAACAGGCTCTGTTCCCTCAGGTGGGGAAACAGGCTCAACAGTAGGTACAACAACAGCAGAGTCGGCCGGAGCTAAGTGCTCCTCCTCCTCCTCCTCCTCATCATCATCCTCATCCTCATCATCGGCGTCATCCCCAGATGAATCGCCGTCATCATCATCTCTATCATCTCCCCCGTCCATAGGATAGTCAACCGGACCATCCTCTGCCTCATCATCCTCATACTTCGTCTGGATCCTCTTGGGAACGACTCAGCAAACATACCCTGGATTGACTTCAACAGTGGGATGAATCAACAGAGGTAATGCTGCTCCATATAGCCGGAACAAATCTCATCCTCTAAATGGTATAACATTAGGTACAGCAGTCTCGTGCACGTAGTCAGGATCATGTGCATGTATGAACATAGGCTCACGCTCATCCTCGTCCTGAGGAACTGGCGGTGTTTGTGGCTCCTCTGGGCCTGGTATGTAATCCGGTGATAGTGGGGCTACTGGCTGCATAGGGAGTCCATCGTATCCGTATACGATGACTCATGGAATGCCTCCATCAGATATCTCCTCATCGGCTCCCCAGAAGACCCTGCCTGGCTTAGAATCGGTTAGACGGAAGTGTAGGTAACAGCAGATGATGCAGAAGACATGATTGCCGCAAAAGCAAAAATAACTTATATAAGTATTAATTATAAGAGAGATCTGTATGTTATGTCTATAAGTTTTAATTATAAGATTCTTATATGTAATACGTATTTTTTGTATAATTAATAATACGCATAATATCAATACATTTAAAGCACTTAGTAACTACTAACGCTAAAACAGTGTGTGTCATGTAAGCAATTATAATTAGATGCAAACAATACTGTATGGTATGTCCGTGCAAATCCCGTTTGTGAATAAAGTGTTTAAAAATGTTATAGTCCAGACAAAAACTTTTGACCTGGTTCTCTATAACCTTGGCTCTGATACCAATCTGTAACACCCCTAAATCTGGGTAGCAGCGGAATGTTGAATATCCGAGGGCGTTACTTCATAGATCAATAGCACAAGATATGAGAACGACCACTAAACGTGTCGTTTAAAAAGATACATTGGATTTAACAAAATACTTGTTCATTACATAAGCTCGTGGCTTCAAATTGTTTGACAACATAAGTAAAGATTTCTTATAACAAATGTCCCAAAATGTAATACGCCCTAAATCTTTAATATTGACTCTCCACAGAGTGACCCCCAATGTATCTTGGCACCTCGTGCCCTATTGACCTGAGAAAAACATGCTTAAAACGTCAACATAAAGTTGGTGAATTCATAGGTTGTATGGTAAATCAATTGTAGAACCGAAAACAAGATTTCCATGTGTAAGATTAAGCAACTGATGGCAAACAGCATAAAAAGTAATTACGGTTTCCTAAGCCATAACACCGAAGCTCGACGTATAAGGAATGCAATAAATTAGCCCAAAGAATACCTGAATGATGATCTAACCTGCAACATCCCAAATCCGACATGGTATACGTTTGTTGTCCAGCAGATCGGCACATTGAGGGCTACTCACCTAAACGGGGACGTCAATCCTAAATAGATCTATTTATAACATTCGCGCTCGCAATCTAGCAATTGACAGTTCATGATAAAAGGGCTCAGTGGGTTATCGCTACTTAGGCAAACACGTAATCATTATATAAATGTACACTTGCGTCCAATTTGTAAAACAAAGCATGTTCTCTGATTCGATAATTAATGTATGGTATATATATATATATATATATATATATATATATATATATATATAATAACTAAATAATACCAAATAGTGATAGTATAGAGAGTATCCCGTTTGATATAAAAATTGCTTGAGGACAAACAATATTTTATCTCCCGGATGTCGTATCCCGACGAGAGATGAATTTGAAATCCACGAAAGCGTTTTGTTTGATGCTTGAATATCGAATATTTTTTTTGTTTTTGGTTCTAAACTAAAAATTTAATTAAACTATTTAAAAACAAGATAGCAAATAGCGAGTAATTAAACGAAGAACGATATATTATAAAAGATATGCTTGCCAAGTGTATTGACTAGATCCTTAAGTGTGAATTAAACATACAATTAAGTCCTTATTGATGAACCAATATCTTTTTAACAAATTATCTTCTCACAACGTTGGCTTATATTGAAAACAACTCTTATTAAGATATCGATTACTAAATTATTACCTAATTATTCTTACGGCTTTTTCCCACTCGAATAACCAAAACAATAATTTAAGTAATATAAAAATCACTAATCAATATTTTCTCCTCTTTATTAATCAGATTTAATTCTCTAAACAATTTAACACTTAGCAAGCATATATAAAAATCTACTCACTACATATATTAATAAAACTAACACTAATCAACAAAGCAAACATTTTTAAACTAAATAATAAGCTACAACTACTAATAAGAGAAAAGGAAAAGAAAGAAAACCCCGATTGAAGAAAATGGAGACGAATTTAAACCACCCGATCTTATAAACTTAATTAAACACTAAAGATTAAAACTTTATTAGTTTTTATGACTACTTAGTTAATAAAGCTACAAACTTTATATACTAAATAGCCTTAAAAACTAAAAAGCTTTAAACTTTAATAGTAAAATAAGCTGTAAGTCCAAACTCCTCGCCTAAGTGTTGGATAGAAATTTATCATACATTAAACAAACAAGGATAAGATGAACAAGTAATATAAAGCTACTAAGTCAAAAAAAGCTATAAATTTATCTTAAAACAATAAGCTTATAAAAAGATGAAAACTTATAAATCTAAATCTACCCTTAAAAAACTAAGGTGTTTTCAAGTCATTGTGAACTTGGGATCGGGGTATATTTAAAGATTTAGATCTAAGAAAAATAAGCTAGAATTAAAAAGCAACAAACTTTATGCTAGAAAATAAGCTAAAAATAATAGATCTACTATTTTTAGATCTAATCCACCCGAAACTAAGGTGTTCAATCAAGTGAACTCGGATCGGGTATGATTAAGGATTAGATCTATATAAAAAAATAAGCTTGAATAAAAATAAGCAATCGACAATAAGCTAGAATAAGCTCACTCGAAAAGCTCTAAATCGAAAACAATATAAGATAAGCTAGTCTAAATAAGCTATGGAAGTAGCTTATTAGAATATAAAAATAAAAAAAAGGCCCTTAAGAGATGGGATCCAAAAATAAGCTATAAGCATGAGCTTATTTGGAAATAAGCAAAAGAAGAGAGAGAGTAGAAGAATAAGCATAAAAAGAAAATAAGCATTAAGAAATAATAAGCATTTAATAAAAACCAACCTTAAACATCTTCATTAATAAGCTCAAAATCTTGATTACAATAAGCTAAATAAGCTATAAAAGCTTTTACAATAAGCTAAAAATTATACTACACTACTCCTAAAACTAACCTACATTACTATGAAAAAAAATACACAAAAAACTCACTCAAATGAAGCTCCTGCGTCTTGTATATATAGCCTAAGTGGTAGGAGGGCAATTTCGTCATTTCAAGCCTTTGTCCAATCATAATGCTAGATCTGGGGGCATTTTAGTCATTTCGTCACTCCAACCGCCACATTTATTTCCTATGATTGGCTCGGAAACGCGTTCCTCGTTCCAGCTAATCATTAGCTGTATTATTCCATGTCCACCAACCATAAGCTGCCACGTCAGCTTCTAGAAGGACCCAATGATGGGCTCGGATCCCGAGCCTCCTATAGTACCTCGTAACCTCCTTGACAACCTCAGATGAACAGTACCTCGTAACCGCCACCTGAACCTGCAATTAATCATTAGATAGCCACGTGTCACCACCTGAGTGGTGCCACGTGGCTTGCCAGCCGTCACCGGACCACCGGTCAATGGTGGTCAACGACGGCGATCAACGGTGGTCAATGACGGTCAACCGTGGCGGACCACCGGTCAACCACCGCCGGACCACCGGTCAACGGCGGTTGACCGCCAGTCAATGGTCGGGTCAAATGTGGCCATCGCTGCCACGTGGCAGCCAAGTGGTACCACGTGGCAGCTGACGTGGCTGCTGACGTGGCGTAGAGGGGATATTACCCTCCTGCGTTTCGAACTCGGGACCTAAGGGTTTGAGATTTAACTCTCCCAATGAAACCAACTGCGCTAGGCAGCGTTTCGTATTTACTATATAAATAAATTCTATTTAACCCTTTTTAATTTAGGTTTGGGTTCATTATAACTAAAGGTTCAAACAGGGACAAAAAAGGTTTAAAATAAAAAGGTTCACATATGAAAGGCTGGTACCGTTGGACTCGTAATTTCGTGCTCTTTCCAATGGTGTGATCGAGGAATATTATCGACTTCGTTTGAACCTCGATAAACGTAAAAACGTCGTCAAAAGTCACCCGAAAATTATCGTTTTTGCTTTGTTTTCAATCCTTTGTACTTGTAAGACATAAAAACACAATACAAACATATTTGCAACATATTTATCCATATTTTAGTGTTTTAGTCCGTTTATTAGCATTTTCCAAAGTACAAATGATGTGTGTTTTAGCACATATCAAAATTCCCCCACACTAAGCCATTGCTGGTCCCACACGCAATGTAAATAAAACACGCCCGAAAATAAATAATTAAATCCCCTTTTAATTATTACCCCTCACAATCAAACCAAAGAACATAAAAAGGTCCAATAAGAAGGTCAAAAAATTATTTATTTCGAAAGCGCCCCTGTTTTATAACCACTTAGCAATAAAAGATAAAAACTAAGCTCAGAATTAAATAACATTTAATAAAAGGCTTTAGAACGGAGTTACGTCATCCTTGATTTTCACAATCCCCAAACTAAGCTTAAAACGAAATCACAGTTAAATATAAGAATAGATGCTAACACTACTCATAAATGCTAATTATGTAAGCGCGGCTACTTTTCGCTCCCTTATTCCTAATTTCCTCTAAGGATTTTATATATTTTGACAAAAAAATGTAGTCCTTATTTTATAAAGTTAAACAACTTTAGAACCATAGATAGTTTGGAATCATTTCCTAAAGAAACGATATGGTGAGAATAAGGTCCCATTAAGGTTCTAATTCGCATGATTTAGGGGTTAGCCTTTTATTTCAGTCGCAAAACTCAACTACGAGTCTAGAGACGGAGCTTTAATTAGAAAGCAGTAGTCGAAATTTGGCTTTAACTTATTATTATTGCCAAATATTAAACCATTCGGTCCTTTAGAAGGCTGCAACCATCGGTTGTGATCCGCAAGATCAGCAAACATATTTCGACTCGAAATTTCCTCGGCCTTTAGAAAGCTGCAAACATCGGTTGTTGTGAGCCGCAAGTATGCAGCAAACTTTTTATCATTCTCGGATTTGATTATAACTCTGTTCTTATTTTTGAAGGTTGCAACATCGGTTGTGAGCCGGCAAGATGCAGCAAACTTTTATCAGCCACAATTATATTATTATTATTATCTCTAAACCCTTTAAACGCCTGTCACATCGGTATGGGCGATCCAAACCATGATCCTGAAGTCTATTTCGGCTTCGATTATTATATAACTTCTTATTATAAAGCAAATTTTAATTCCCTGTGGTCTATTTAAAACAACTGCCAACAATCATTAATTCGAGCCACCATGGTCCAGGGAGTCATTCCCCACAACACTGACAAAACCTCGATGTGTACCTTACTTTCACCAGAAGGAATCTCTATGAAGTGATTTAAACTAAGAAATAAGCAAAGACTAAAGCAACTTTATTTTATTCAACATATTAATAGCGTTTAGTGAAGCAGGTGGGGAAGCAAAAAGCCACAATTAACCTCTATGAGCTCTAAAGATATCCAACTAATCCACGCTTAGCATCAAACTTATATTTAACTCTATCATATTTCGTTCTTTGCAAAATTTTAAAGTTAAGCAAACGCTAAGTCTCGAAAGCTAAGGGGAAAGCTAGAGTTCAAAACTCGGTCAAGTCAAAAGCTACCTAGTTCTACGGGCCTACTTATTTCTATACTTTAATATTTTCATCATTTATAAATATAACAATATATTAATAAATATAAATATATAAATATATAATAACTGAAAATAATATAAATATATTATATATATATATATATATATATATATATATATATATATATATAATAAAACAATAAAAAAAATTAAAATTTTGGTCAAAACGGGGTTGCGTGGGAACACATATAGGCACAGGTATGATCATATTTCGATAGAAATCCCCCCCCCCCAACACTTAGAATGGAACATTGGCCTCAATGTTCAAAAATATCAGGTTTTACCCCCACACTTAGGAACGAAAAAGGCAAATGCAAAAAATTCCAAGTGTGAAAGGGGAAACAATATATATATATACATGATCAGGATTGAGGATTCCATAATAAGTAAAAGATCGAAGACCGGATGATTGGAGGATTGAAAACAAGCACGGGTCTTCATGATCTTAAGGAATCCTGCAAAAACGAAACCACATACCATAGAAAGAAACACGCCCCCACACTTAGGCTATAAAATCACACACTATCTTATTAATCAAGAAAATAGAAAGAAGAAAAGACACGGGTTGCCTCCCGAGAAGCGCTTGTTTTTGTGCGAGTCTCTAGCTTGACTCTCCCCGAATTCCTTTGTCCTTGGGGCAGAAACAGAAGAATAGAAAAATCACTATCGGATTTTCATATGCCACCGGCTTAAGAGAAGAAAAATGAAAAGTGGAAATGTCGGGGTCAAAAATTGTGTCTTCACTCCCGGAGGAGAGAAGAGATGAAGAAGTCACCGGATAGGTGAAGAAGGGTAGAAAAACTCGGACGACACATGTGAAGTCAAGATCATGGTGATCCTCAAAGAGGAAAGTCACATGTGTCAGAGAAGGAATGTCCGGAAAGGGAGTGGGATCATCATAAAGCAATCTTTCTAGAAAAAGATTATCCCCTTCGGAGTCCGAGTAGTCACTATCAATACCCGGGGGTATTGATTCATCAGAAGCAAGAAACAAATCGATCTCCTCCATAAAAGGGTCACTATCCTCAACGGGGATATGAGATGGAGGAAAAGACTCGATAGAATTTTCCACATTAAGCTCTTCCGGAGGGCGAGGAGATGAATTATCATACAACAATCTCTCAACACGACGAATTTCTTCCTCTGGATCATAGTCGGCTTTATTAATTCCCGGTGAACTTGGTTTGAGAAGAGCGAGTTCATCGGCGAACTCCTCGAGGAGAAAATCAATCTTGGGAGAGAAAGTCATAAAAGTATCACGATTGATTAATGATTCAAGAAGATAAGACTCGGTGTCAAAACGATCATTTTTCAGAGTAGAATCGGGGTCTTCATTATGAATCGGATTAAACTCACTAGAATTGATTTCCTCGTCAAGATCAAAAAGAGGGTTCGAATAAGTTATAAAACTCATTTCGTGAATTTCCTCCTCATGACTCGACTCGTCATCACTAGAGGTAGAATCGTCGAAGAGAGGATTGGAATACGTCAAAAAATTTGTCGTTTGAGAATCATCACAATCGGGCACATCACACTCACCGTCGGAAACATCCTCGGACTCACTTGGGTTTTGGACAAGGTTCTCAACACTAGACTTTATGAATTCGTCCGATTCATTTCCGGAATTGTGTCAAGATGCTCATCATCCATTATGAGAGAGTCAACGGGCTCCTCGGGTGATAAAGCGGGTGTGATTGCAACACACGGAGGAAGTCCAGAAATAATGATATCTTTCAAGGGAATAGAACTTTCCTCGTCACTGTCATCATCATAAGATGAGGTAGGCAAATTCCAATTTGGAGTATTAATATATTCTGCCAACTCCTCGTTTATACTCACTAAATTCTTGAGAAGTTTGTTAAGCAATTCTTGTACCTCCTTGGATTGAGCATGCTTAATTTCAAGAAATTTGTCCCAAGCTTGCATTAAAACCTTTGGTGTTTCCCGAAAAGAAATACGATTAAACTTCTTTAAAAAGTTTTCTATCGATTTCATTAAGTCTTCTCGAGCTTGCAAAGCTTCCATGCTCGTTTGTTGAGGAGGTTGATGAATGACGGGAAATTGCGGGGGTTCAATTTGGTCAAAACCATAATAATTAGAATCATAAAACGGATTAGGTTCGTAATAATTCATCGGTTGGCATTAAAAAGTCTCTGAGGATACCCCCATAATCTTCACAACAAGGATATTGTTGTGGAAAACTTGGTGAAGTTTATGGAAAATAATCAAAGTTTTGATTGAAACACGAGTCCTGATTGTAGACAAACGGGACTTGAGGTGGACAATCATAACCATAATGGGCATCGTTTCCACATAACTCACAAGAATATGTCTCGTACTGGGGTTGTGGAGGATGGTAAGAAAAATCGCAGAGGAATACAAAAGAATTCAAGGATTTGATTCATAAATGAAATGAATTTTCCGGGCACATGAATTGCAAAACGAACAAAATCTATCTTTAAGATTATTTCCACACCATTCGCAAGTACACCGTCGACAAAGAAAACCGTCTAACGGGCCTCCACACCCGTAGCAACTAGATTGGTAATATGACGTCATTAGAATTAAACAATATAGAGGATAAGAAGAAAGAATTAAACGGATAAGAGGGTAAAGGAGAATATTTTTAGATTTTGAAATAATACATAAGAAAAGAAACAAAAATAAGAAAGAAAAATATTTTTGGTAATTTTTAATATCTATAAAAGAAAAATAAAAATAAAAAAATATTTTTTTTATTTTTATATTTATTTAAAGAAAATAAAATGAAAATATTTTTGGTATTTTAAAATTTTAATGAAAGAAAATAAAATAGAAAGAGGAAAATATTTTTGGTTTTTATATTTTTTTATAAGTACGAAAATAAACTTTCAAGACGAAAGGATCTCCAAGGCACTAACTACAAACACTTCGCGTAAATCGTACACCTCTCCCCGGCAGCGGCGCCAAAAACTTTCTGATTAATTATATATAGTATAGTATAAAAATTAAAAACTAAATAATACCATATTAGTAGTAAATAGTATAGAGAGTATCCCGTTTGATATAAAATTGCTTGAGGACAAACAATATTTTATCTCCCGGATGTCGTATCCTGACGAGAGATGAATTTGAAATCTACGAAAGTGTTTTGTTTGATGCTTGAATATCGATTATTATTTTGTTTTGGTTCTAAACTAAGAAATTAAATTAAATATTTAAAAAACTAGATAGCAAATAGCCGAGTAATTAAAACGAATGAACGAAATATTATAAAAGATATTGCTTGCTACGTTATTGACTAATCCTTAAGTGTGAATTAAACATACAATTAAGTCCTTATTGATGAACCAATATCTTTTTAACAAATTATCTTCTCACAACGTTGGCTTATATTGAAAACAACTCTTATTAAGATATCGATTACTAAATTATTACCTAATTATTCTGACCGACTTTTCCCACTTCGAATAACACAAGAACAATAATTTAAGTAATATAAATAATCACTATCAATATAATTCTCCTCTTTATTAATCAACTTAATTCCTCTAAACAATTTAACACTTTAGCAAGCATAATATAAAAAATCTACTCACTACACATATTAATAAAACTAACACTAATCAACAAAACAAACATTTTTAAACTAAATAATAAGCTACAACTACTAATAAGAGAAAATGAAAAGAAAGAAAAACCTGATTGAAGAAAATGGAGACGAATTTAAACCACCCGATCTTATAAACTTAATTAAACACTAAAGATTAAAACTTTATTAGTTTTTTTGACTACTTAGTTAATAAAGCTACAAACTTTATATACTAAATAGCCTTAAAAACTAGGGGTGGCAATTTCTGACCCGACACGAAACCCGACCTGAAACCGACACGAAAATTAGCAGGTTTGGGTTGAGTCTAATAGATTTTGGGTCGGGTTTGGGTCGACCTATCTGAGGGCATTTTAGTCATTTTGTCACTCCAACCGCCACATTTATTTCCTATGATTGGCTCGGAAATGCGTTCCTCGTACCAGCTAATCATTAGCTGTATTATTACATGTCCACCAACCATGAGCTGCCACGTCAGCTTCTAGAAGGACCCAATGATGGGCTCGGATCCCGAGCCTGCTACAGTACCTCATAACCGCCTTGACAACCTCGTACTAACAACCTCGGATGAACAGTACCTCGTAACCGCTACCTGAACCTGCAATTAATCATTAGATAGCCACGTGTCACCACCTGAGTGGTGCCACATGGCTTGCCAGCCGTCACCGGAGCCACCACCGGTCAACGGTGGTAAACGGCAGCGATCAACGGTGGTCAACGACGGTCAACCGTGGCGGACCACCAGTCAACCACCGCCGGACCACCGTTCAACGGCGGTTGACCGCCAGTCAACGGTCAGGTCAAATGGTGGCCACCGCTGCCACGTGGCAGCCAAGTGGTATCACGTGGAAACACGTGGCACCACGTGGCAGCTGACGTGGCTGCTGACGTGGCGTGGAAGAGGGAATCACCCTCTCTGCGATTCGAACATCGAGAACCTAAGGTTTAGATTAACTCTCCTAACAAAACCAACATGTGCTAGCATAGTTTCGTATTTTACTATAAGAATAAATTAATATTTTAACCCATTTTAATTTAGGTCTGGGTTCATTATAACTAAAGGTTCAAACAGGGACAAAAAAGGTTTAAAATAAAAAAGGTTCACATATGAAAGGCCGGTACCGTTGGACTCGTAATTTCGTGCTCTTTCCAATGGTGTGATCGAGGAATATTATCGACTTCGTTTGAACCTCGATAAACGTAAAAACGTCGTCGAAAGTCACCCAAAAATTACCGTTTTTGCTTTGTTTTCAATCCTTTGTAAACTGTAAGTACATAAAAACACAATACAAACATGATTTGCAACATATTATATCCATATTTTAGTATTTAAGTCTGTTATTAGCATTTTCCGGGGTACAAATGATGTGTGATAGTATAAAATGTACACTTGCGTCCAATTTGTAAAACAAAGCATGTTCTCACCCCAAAGATGTAAATCATTTAAATAATTGTAAAACATAGGGCTATGAACTCACCTTAGTAAATAGTCCTCTGAAAATGATAAATATACCCAAGTATAGCAAATGTATCACACCGTCAAATACCTAAGTAAATACGGTCAGTCTTAGTCTACAAGTTTAGGCTAAAGCCTTAATGTATAAACTAAAATAAATTACTAGTTTATATATACTGTTACCACTTGTGTGGTGGTGCACATGTTTATTGTATTTGTATTCACATGATGGCTCTTGGAAGGTATACGATTTCACATGTTTTAGTATACGTATAAACGTTATTAATAAATATTCTTATTTATTAAGTCGTCGGTTAACTTGTATAATATTCGAATGTAATTCATCCAGTACGCTAAGTGTTTATAAAATCACTTTTGTTTATAAAATGCCCTTAGGTTTTCCATAATTTCAAAACAGCCCCTAGGTTTATGAAATATACACTATTTTACATTTTTAAACCCTTAAGTTTCCACTTGTACACGTTTGGCCCTTCAATTTTACAAAATTACACTTTAGGTCCTTATATGTTTCAATAGTCCATAAAGTTTTAGAATTGACAAAAACAGTCCTTCAACTTACAAAAACAGTGAGTTGACAGATTTGAACCCTCAAGTTTAAAAGTTGACACTTTTAGTCCCTTAACTTGTAAAAATCGCATTTTAAGCCCGATTAAGTTTTAACAAGTGGCAATTAGTTTTATTACTTCCAAATAAGTCACAGAAGCTGAAACTTCTTATAAATAAGCTCGGGTGAGCTTATTTGAGCTTATTAGGCTCGTTAGCCTAATAACTCAACCCGAAAGTTTGTAAAAAGGGTTTCATACATTATACAACTTATTTTCTAGACTTATTAAGCTTGTTTGGGTCTGATTAAGCTGAATTTACTTTGTGGCTTATCCAATAAGCAAATAAGCCCCGGTAATGGGCTTTTGGGTCTATTACGAGTCCATTTAGTGTTTTAAAGGTTTGGGCTTGGTTCATTAAGGTCCATTAGCTTATTTAGGATTATTATAGACCTTATAAGCTGCTTAAGCTTACAAATAAGCTGTCTAAGCTTATTTGTGGCTTATGGACTTTCGTGGTTCACGGTAATGGGCTAACAAGCCCATTTAAGGATCTGTTTGGTTTTTAAACATACCCTAGGGTCCATGTGAGCCAATAGGCGTGTGGATCTCTTAAATAAGCCTGTAGAGCTTATAATAAAGCTATGGGCCCATCAAGTTGGCTTATTGGGCCTGTTTGGTCTCGTACGTGGCTATTTGGGCTAGAAAGGCCCATTAGAAGTTCACCTCAGGCATGTTTGTTATATTTCGAGTCTAATAAGCTTCTTAGCCTAACAATAAGCTCGAATGAGCTTAAAATAAGCTATGGGTCCCCCACTGTTGGGCTTGTTGGGCCGGTTGGGCCCATGCGTGAGCATGATTGAATTATACAAGGCCTATTGTGGCCCGTTACTCTTCTAGCAACATGTATGTTTCGAAAAGTGCCATAGTGACTATATATCGTTTGTTTAACTTATATATACGTTGCGTTTTACATGCAAACATTTATTAACGTTGCATATTCATTCCTAAGCCACTACGTCACGTTTACCTTAAAGGTTTACATATGGTTTTTGCTACAACTCGTATACAAGGGTCTTTATTCGCGTTATGATCCAAGTTTTCTTATAAGCAAAGCATTTACGCCCTAGTTTGTCGTTAATCATTTTTGTACATGCGTTTTAATGGGTTCTTGCACCACACAAGTATAACATACGCATTTACATATACGTGAACCATATATTTATCGTGACACAAGTCTAGAAATCAAAAGGAAACTAAAGTATGAAATATATAATTTTGTAAGAGACTTACAAAGGTCTTAGAGTTCTTGGTTCGAGTAATGGACGTGTAGGATGCCAACCCTTGGCTTGTGTACCCCTTATGCACTTGTAATATAAACCCTAGTGTATATTTTTGGTTCGAATGAAGTAAATGGGAGTGTTTGTTTGTGGGTTAAGACTCGACGCAAGAGGAGAGTGTATATGTTTTCTTGTTTGAGAGTGTGTGAGTTGTAAGAGTGTAAAATGGTAAATGTGTGTGTGTATATATAGGCAAGTATCTAGTTACATTTCCATGTCACACAAACAAACCAAATCGTGCCCTAATCCTAGTGGTTTTGTGGTTTCTAGTTAATTACACATTGTTTTGTTAAACCACCCAAGTACCTTTCTTAATTACAAGGATTTTGGTACAAGATTTACCAAGATTATGAAAATCTTATGGATTTGTATACATACATGCATGTGGCCGGGTATCCAAGGGAAAAAGGAGAGCAAAATGGTTATTAACCATTGTGTAATGAGTTAACTAGGAACATATGGTACATGTTTTAATTAAACATGGTTTGTACATGTACTTAAGGATCATTAGGAAGATTTCTAGGTGTATATATGTATGGGACATGTGGGGTTACAAGGAGAAGAGTAGTTTTTGAGATCTTGCTAGTATCATACAAGTACTAGGTTTTAATTACCTTAAAAATGTACATGTACTTAGGAGGTTTTAAGGATTTAGCACATGTGACAAATGGTTTATGTCCCTCTTGCCTATATTTGGCCAACATAGACTTTTAACACAAGATTTGATTTCATTTTGTGTTTAAGGTTTGAAAATAGGTATTGGTTTGAGTCTAGGCAAGTCTAGGTATTTCCGGGGTGTGTCCAAATGTATTTTATTGCTTAACGTAAACATTTTACGTGACCAATAAAAATAAAATACGCAAAGTTAATAATTATATTCTTAATAATTATATAACACTTGTTTGATGTAAACCTTAATTTATTTGGTGACCGTTTAGGTTAAATGATTATTTATAGTCTACGCGATTTAGCTTAAAAGTCAAATTAAAAGTAAACGCGTGTTGAACTAAAATAAAAAGTGACGAATAATCGAAGTCGTAAAATGACCTGAAATTGAGAAATTGTGAGTCCCTTGTAGAATAGATCTCTACAGCCTATTAAGGATGATAGCCAAGATGTATAAATACAGTTGACTATGTAGAAACATTGATTATGAATACTATGTGTTAATGCGGAATCTTAACACAAGTACTAAGAAAAACAATGAAAAACTAAATAATAACTTCTATTAATCTACTTTGAATGATTACAGATTACTAACTATTTAGATATGATTTTGCTATGAGATATCTTGAGGTCGTCTCTCTAACTATGCCAAGAGGGATCCTTTTATAGACTAAGGATAAACCCTAACAGGCTTACAAAACGCATATATATCTTTTCCTAAAATATCTCATACATATCTCTTAAACGGTACTAACTATTTTCTACTAACGGTAATAACTAACTGATCAGTACTTAACACTTTGTACTATCAGTACTGACTATAACTATCAGTACTAATTATTTGTACTGTCGGTACTAAGTTAGGAAAACGTAAATCCTAACAATCCTCCCTTAAACATGAATATTGAACTCTTTTAACTTCATGTTTCTTCAAATTTATCTTCTTTAAGCTCTTAGAGGATGTATCCAAACACTATTATCATTTCTTGATCTTTTAAACTCTATCCTTCTTCAGCAGCAACTTTATCTTCTCAGCAACACAACAACGTCTTTTCAGCAACAATCCAACTAAGCTGGCTTTATAGTTTTTGGCAAACTACCATCCATTAACGGATTTGATGTTCCTTTACTAGTAGCCGTTTGCTCTGGGATAGTTAACTCTTCATTTTAAAAACATGGTGAGTTAATTACCATACAGTTTTTGGTAAACTGTCAACCATCAACGGAATTGATTTGTCTTTACCAAATACCGTTTGCTTTTGGACTAGCCAATGCTTCATTGCCATAACATGGTGCATTGAAAAACCATATAGTTTTTAGCAAACTATCAGCTATCAACAGATTTGATTAGTCTTTACCATGAACTGTTTGATCAATGACTAAGCCAACTCTTCACCACAGAAGCAAGGTGAGTTGAGAACCCTACAATTTTTGGTAAATTGTCAACCATAAACGGATTTGAGAAGTCTTTACCACAAGCCATTTGCTTATGGACTAGCCAGTTCTTATGCTTGTTAAGCATGGTGAACTGATGACCATTTGTTGTGTGGTGGTTAGCCAACACTCAAACCCTTCTCAATTCCATCAATCTTATTCTTCAGGTTTTAACTCTGTAAGCAACTTCTTGATAAATCTAATCAACTCAAAATTCCATAGGTTGACTTGTCTTCTTCAGACTCAACTAAATTCAGCCATTGCCATTACTTCCTTTCTCAAAGGATACTTCTTCTCTACCAGCATATGAATGATTAATCCTGTTTTAGTCACTAAGGTATGTACCCCTGAAGAACCATGTCGTAGGATCAATATTCCTTTATGAAACACTGATATACTGTCAACTATGCGGAATCTAGTTGGCAGTACTTAAGAAGAACACACAATAGTTTCTCAAACGATTTCTATTATAAACCTTTTGAATCTGCCTAAATTGCAGATCCCTAATACAATACTAATAATTCTTAACTCGTGTTTTTCTATATCTCTTAATATCTTCCTAGAGATCCTTTTATAAACATAAGGATAACCTCTAGTAGATGTACAGTCCTTGTATGACATAAACACTAATCAATACTAATCATTAAACTAACTGTTACAAGATAATTACTAACATAACCATTTAAGTGATAATCCTTTAAGATTCCTTTATCCACGGCAGTACTTCGATCTTTGACTGGCAGTACCTTGACTTTCTACTTAGCAGTACTTTGACCTTTTGCTTAGCAGTACGTTGACCTTTTGCTTAGCAGTACGTTGACCGATTGACTTGTTTTTCCCAACACATGTAGCTTCCAACTCACAATATTCCAATCCTGTTGTGAATTCCAAAACTTATTATCATCATCTGGTTTGAACATAATCATCAAATCTCCCCAAAGTACTCTGTCAAAACCTTCAGGTATCTCATCTTGAAATCTGTCCATTACCAGTTGATACACAACATTCAAATCTTCTCTATCAAATATGGACAATACCCTCATCAAAGTGCTAAAATATCTCTTTTGTCCATTGCTTCTAATCACCACATTTTGATTAATTTCTTCTAAATGTTCAGCTTTATCAGCCTGTGGTTTAGTTCCAAGACACTCTGTTTTCCATTCTTTGATAGGATATTTCCTGTCAAGTATTTCATAATCCACTTCCTTTTCCTCATCTGGAGCTATAGTTAAGTGTAATCTCAGCTCATCATTCTCTTTGTCACTATCATCTTCAGAAGTGTTTTGAATGTATCTTCTTTTCCTTGACTTCATCTTTTTCCTAGTACCAAGTTTTCTCTTTCTCTTACTTTCTTCTTCTTTACTCTCCTCCTGAACTTCTGCTTTACTCTCCTTCTTGACTTCTTCTTTACTTTCCTCCTTGATCATTTCATCCTTAGAGGAATCAACTCCTTTCTCATTCATCCTTTTGATCAGTCTTTCATCTTCAGCAGACCCAATAGAGATAAAATCTTCATCTGACCTCTTAATCTTCTCATACAAAGCTTGTACTTCCTCAAACTTTTTGATTTTCAATTCAGCATGCTTGAAGTTTCCTACATGCTTCAAGTAGGTCATCATTTGATTTCTTAGTTGATTCTTGGTTGGTGGTCTGTTCCTGATAGCTTCTGATCTTTGTTGAGCAAGGAATCTTCTTTGAGCAGCAATTGTGTCATGAAGGAACTTTGCTCTTTCTTCTATTGTAAATTTCTCTCTTTCTTGTTCTTGAAGCTTCTCAGCAAGAAGTATGTCTGCCTCAATCCTTGCCTTTATATCATCAAAATTTCTTATGAGAGCTTCATTGGCAGCTTTTTCTTCAGCTATTATGTTTCTCTCCTCTTCACCTTCCCACTCTTCTTGTATTTTCCTAGCCATCTCTTCATCACTTTCAAGCTGTTTAAACTTCTTCTCAGCTTCAGGAATACCATCAGATTCACTTTCAGATTCATCCTCCTCTTTAATTTTCTTCTTTCCTTTGTCTTTTGGATCAATCTTTGGAAGAGGCTTTAATGTCAGAAGTGATCTTGTAGAGGTAGGCCTAGGTCTATCAGTTTCTTCAATATCCTTCAACTCTACACCTTTCTCCTTTTCTCTAGAAACTGCTTTGGCTTGACTCATGTTGAGAAGAACCTTAGCTATTGTTTCATCATCTCCAAATATTGTAGAAGTGGGTGTTTGAGTGGCTTGAGTAGCACTTCCTTCTTCAAACTGATCTTCAGTACCTTTTCTTTGCCCATCAGTACTTTCAGTTTGCTCTTCAGTACCTTCAATGTGCTCTTCAGTACCTTCAATGTGCTCTTCAGTACCTTCATTTTGTTCATCGGTACCTTCAATTTGCCTGTCAGTACTAACTTTGGATCCATCAGTACTAACTATTGGTCTGTCAGTACTAACTTTCTCCATGTCAGTACTAACTTTATCCTTGTCAGTACTAAGTACATCTTCAGTACTAAGTACATTCTCCTCAATCTCCTTGTCTCCATCCACTATATCCCTTGTCCTCCCTTCATCCTGAGCATTCTCTGTTTCCATATGATCAACTGTATCTTCAGGAATCTCATCAAATAGAGGATCTCTTTGAACTGATGATTCACCTTTAGCAAACTTCCTCCCTTGTTTGGATACAGACTCTTTGTGCACCCTTTGTTTCTTGGGGAAGCTCTTTCTTGTCAATCTTTGCTTCAAGGAGACACTTTTCAGCCATGCTCTATGGTGGTGGATGACAGGTTTAGCTTGTTTCTTGAGCTTCTTGATCTGAGCCTTCAAGTGTTGTATTTCCTTGGCTTGATCTGTAACCTGTGCACATAAAGAAAGACAAAGATCATAGACACTTTGGAGTGTCATTTCACCCTCATTCCCTGAAAGGGATTTATCACTGGATGAATGACCTCCAAGATTCCCACCAGAAGTTTCTGGGATAGAATCAGGAATAGTAGTAGTGGGTGAAGGTCTTGGGGATGGGTCAGTCTGCTGCTCAAGAGGTACCTCACTAGTGTGAGCAGGAGATGAGTCAGTCTGTGGCTCATGAGGTACTTCACTAGTGGGAGCAGGGGAGGGTGTAGGTTGTGCTTCAGATGGTCTTTCTGAAGAAGCACCCTCATCCTGAGTTGGTTGTACCAACATAGTAGCAAACAAAGGGGTGACTTTCCCTGAGAAATGTTTACCCTTCTTAACCATGAAAGAAAAGACTTTACTAGTTAAAGTATTTACAGGAAAATGATCTAAAGGTACAAACACATTAGCTAGTTGTTTATCTAAAAAGATAGAAATAAAACGTGGGTACATTACAAACTTCTTCTTAGCATCTAAATGTCTAAGCATACCATCAAAAATTAATTTAGAAAAATTATACTTCTGATTAGATGTTAAACAGATGACAGCAGTGGCAATGTTAGTAGGAATTTGATCCCAAGAGGTGCTTTTTGAACTAAGACAATGATTGATTGTATGAAATAAAAACCTCCATTGGGGTGAAAACAAAGCCTTATTAAATGTTAACACTGTTAAATCCCCATCATACCCCATAAGATGTATAGCATCAAATATAGCATGATTACGTAATGAGTCTATCCCATCAGCATCATCAAAAAGAAGATAACTTCTTATTGATGCCTCAAAGATAGACACAGACTTGCCAGCTACTTTGGCAGTAATGTGCCTAACATTGTTGATTATTTTAGACTTAGCAGATGTCCAAAACTGTTCAACAAATGTAGTAGATACAACAAGACTTACAGTGCGAGCATGATGTATCGAACTTTGCTTAAGAAAATCAATGATCTCGTGAAACTCTGCATTCCCTTCAGTCTTCTCCAGATACGCGACCATGTTGTGCTTAGGACATGAATCAAGAACATCCATTGTGTTTGAAAGGGTGATCGTCGTTAAGAGAGATATTAGGGCTTGTAGATACAAATGTGTTTGAGAGAGATTGCGTAAGGAACTGTGCAATTGAGATGGGTTTATATAGGTTTAGGAGACCTAATTTCAAGGAAACCGTTTCAAATTACACTTTGTTTACCTCCTGGCGGTTTTTTCTTCAACGTTCTATAGCGGTACAACTTTGCCCAGCTGGTACTACTTTTGCATGTCTGGTACTAACTTTGTCCAACCAAAGAATGAACAATGTAAGTATCAGGAGTGCTTCAGTACCATCAGTAACTCTTCTCAAGGACCCTCTAAATGCTATCAAACCTCTGGAAAGGCATCACCTATGGTTAACATGTTTCTTCATACAAACTATACAACACAGCATATTGCCTCCTTTTAACCAATGCAGCTTATGGATTGATCATCCCATTGTAAAAGCAACCAGAACTGACCTGCTAACTTCAAAGGCCTTGGTGGGGGAGTAAATCAGCTACATTGTCATATGTGTGGATTTTAATGCACCTGATTGGTTTCTTTTCATAAGCATCTTCTTATGATATGGTGCATTAATAGCAATGTGCTTTGTTTTGGAATGATTATAATGGATTCTTTACAATGCAAAATGGTTTGCCTTTCATATATCAATGTAGATCTTTGTGTTCATGAAGTTGATCCCATAGTTAACCATTTGATTTTGAATCCACAAAATTGACCACAGAGCTTGTAGCAGCAACATATTTCTTGATTCTGTATTAGAAGTAGCCACATGGTCTGCTTTTTGATTGACAAGAATGACGTGAAGATGTCTCCGGACAAGAAATTTGACAACCTCTATTGTGGATTTCCATTGTTCAGATTTGCTCTAGCATATCACTATTTGAGTAGGATTCCAGGTCATATGGGAAGACACTCTAGGGTACCAAAGACCCTGATTTGGGTTTTTTGCCCCTTTAGGTTACCTAAATTCGCTTGACTAGCATTAGATGGGTGGACTTTTGGAGTGACCTAAAAACCTAGAACAAGCTCAAATGCAAAGATAAATGTCAGAGTTCATAGAAGCAGTCAAGTATATTATAAGAGCCAATCATGGACTATCGAGATGGACATCCACATCACTGGCTTACTCATCCTTGATAAGGCTTCTGAGTCTCCAATTGGTTGTACTAGCAGTCTTAACATTTACAAAGTCAATCTTCTTCTGGATTTCTGCAAACATACGTATCTGACTAATTAAAGATAACCATCTTCCATCTGTTTGACTTGTAATCAAGAAAGAAAGAAAAGTGAGCTCTACCTTTGAACTCATCTGAAATTTACTCTTCATTAATGCTTCAAACTCATCACACCAAGACTTCTTTATAGACCCAAAGATGATATCATCCACATAGACTTGAACTAGTATGATATCATGTTTGTCCTTCTTTATGAAGAGAGTTTTGTCAATAGTACCTCTTCTGTATCCATTCTTCAATAAGAAAGAAGATAAAGTAGCATACCAAGCTCTGGGAGCTTGATGTAGCCCATAGAGAGCTTTTACAACTTTGTATACTTTCTGAGGATATTTAGGATTAACTAAGCATGGTGTTGAGTACATACACTATCATCAATTTTCCCATTAAAGGAAGGCACTTTTCATATCCATTTGATAGACTATAAAACCCATGTATGAGGCAAAGGGCAAAAAGATCCTTATGGCTTCAATCCTGGCCACAGGAGCGAAAACCTCATCATAGTCTATCCTTTCCTCTTGCCTGTGTCCTTGAGCAACTAACCTAGCTTTATTTCTGACAACAACTCCTCTTTCATCCTTCTTATTTCGATAAACCCACTTTGTACCGATAGCCTTCTTCCCATAAGGCAAATCTACTAAGACCCAAACTTTTTGTATCTTAAACTGCAGCAATTCTTCTTGCATAGCATCAACCCAACTTTTATCTTCAAGAGCTTCTGAAATCTTTTTGGGTTCATGTTAAGACAGGAAACAAGCAAATAAACGGTGCTGGAAGTCCTTATGATTATTTCTTCTTTGCTTTTGAACATAGCTAACAAAAGCATGGGCTCCAGAACTGTTATTCAATTTGCTTCTTGTTTGAACTGCTGAGGTTGGATCTCCTAGAATAAGTGCTGTAGGATGAGAGGAGTGAATCCTTGATGTGGGAATAGGACTAACATTCACAACAGTTTCCAAGTTTGTGAAGTCAGCCACTGCACCCTCATCATCATAAGATGAAGTAGTAAAAATACCATCAGAAGAATTTTGATAGATATCCTCAAGTGGAGGTATTTCTGAATCATCTTCTTCAGGATTTGTTGGATCAGAAAGAGATAGTCCCTCATGAGGACTGGCAGTACTAACTGGTATGCTAACAGTATTAACTAGGTTAGTACTGCTAGCTTTAGCTGGTGTGCTAACAGTACTAAAAATGTTAGTACTGCTAGTCTTAGCAGCTCCTTCTTGTATAACTAAGTTCTCAGTTTCTTGTTCAAACTTCTTCCTGAGAGCTTCAGCTTCCTCATTAGCTTCCTTTTCTTGCCTCTTAAGTCTTTCAAGTTCATCCATAAAGACTTGTTCTTCCTCTCTCTTTTCATCTGTCATTAAATCAGGAGTGATTTTTGGAGAATAAGAAGGCCATATTGGCAGTACAAAGCAGTCTTGAGCAGATTCATCCTCTGTTTCAGAATCCCCTGCATCATTAATGTCTTCTGTACCTGCATTTTGGTTAGCTTCTTGTTGACCTGCATGATGATTAGCTTGATTCTCTGATCTAACAGGATGATAATTCATAGAATCAGTTAAATAATCAAGATCAAAAAGCCAAGTTGGTCCTTTCCCTGCAACATTTGGTTTGTTCTCCAAGAAGTTGATGTGCAGGTTTTCTTCAACTCTTTTAGTTTCTAAATTGTATACCCTAAAAGCCTTGCTTTGTAGAGAATACCCAACTAAAAATCCTTCATCTGATTTTCCAGCAAACTTGCCCAGGTGGTCAATGGTATTCAAGATGGTCACATGGCACCCAAAAGGTCTTATATAACTTATAATTGGTATCTTACCAGTTAAAAGTTCATAAGGTGTCTTATTATGAGGCTTGGTCACTAATACCCTGTTTAGAACATAACAAGCAGTACTAACTGCTTCAGCCCAAAAAGTGTTAGGTAAAAATGAATCTGCAAGCATGGTCCTAGCAGCCTCAATAAGGGTCCTGTTCTTTCTCTCAGCAACTCCATTTTGTTGTGGAGTTCTGGCATTACTGTATTCCCTCTTGATCCCTTTTGACCCACATAATTCAATAACATCCCTGTTTTTAAATTCTGTACCATTATCACATCTAATAGTTTTAACTTTTTGATTCAATTGGTTCTCTATCTATCTTATAAAGTCCTTAAGGATTGAACTAGTTTCATCCTTAGTTCTTAAGAAAAAGACCCAACTAAACGTGTTAAAATCATCAGTGATAACAAGGCAATAGGCCTTATGGTTTAAGCTCCTTACAGATGTAGGTCCAAACAAATCCATATAAAGAAGTTGTAAGGTTTGACTAATAGAGCTGATTGATTTGGCCTTACAGGAGGCCTTATGTTGCTTTCCTTTCTGACAAGCAACACAAGTGTGGTCGTTTTGAAAGATCTTTGAAGGTAAACCTCTTACAAGATTTCCCTTCACAAGTTTGTTTAAGTTTTTGAAATTGACATGACCCAACCTCCTATGCCATTTGTTAGATTCATCAGTTGTGGCTTTTGCAATTAAACAAGCCAATCCTCTTAAAGGAGCAATGTTCTCTAAATTAAAGCTGTACATATTGTTTTGTCTGGGGACTTTAAGTAATACTTGATTTTCATCAGGTAACTTAAATGCAGGAGACAAAACAAGACATTCAGAGTCAGTAAATAGAACCTTGTTCTTTTTGTCACACATTTGTGACACAAAAAAGAGATTGAAATGCTGAAGTTCTTTCACAAAGCACACATCCTCAAAATCTGACTTACCAGTTTTTATTTTCCCTTTACCAGTGATATAACCTTTACTACCTCCAAAAGCAACAGGGCCACCATTAAAGTCTTGAAATTCAGCAAGGTAGGCCTTGTTTCCAGTCATGTGCCTAGAACATCCACTATCAACAATTCCTTTATTCTTTTGAGCTCTATGTGGATAATCCTGCACATTAAAAGAAAGAGATTAGACTCTCTTAGGGACCCAAGCCTGTTTGGGCTTGAGTCTGCCTAGTGGATCTTTGAAAATATAACAGTTTCTCAGATTGGATCCACTATTGTATTTGGAGATATTGTGCTAGTTGTTTCTTTGTAGTCTCCAATTACAACCTGCTGAGGACTTAACAACAGTTTCCCATTGTCCCCCAACAGTACTAACTGCTTTTACCTTAGCAGTATTAAGCTTTTGATTTGAAAAATCTATTCTAAGTACTGTTGTCTTTTTGAAAGGCATTGAGGATGGTGAATGAGTTTTGTAAAAAACATTTGCTGGTCTAACTCTATTCATAATGGGTTTAACAATATTAACTTTCATAGCAGTACTAGTTAGTACTGTCTGTGTGTTAAAACTTTGCCTAGCAGTATTAAATTTTTTAGTACTGCTAGCTTTAGCAGTATTAATTGGAATTTTACCAGTTCTAGTTAGTACTGCTGAAAGAACAAATTGGTTTTGTTTATTCACTCTTTGCACATTATTCCAACCATTGTTTAAGTCAGCTTTTCTTGCCATCCTCTTCTCATGGAAATCACAATCTCTAATTAAATGATTAAGACTTACACATACAAACTGTCTCTTACAGTAAACTATACCAATCTTTCTTGTTCAAACTTTAGGTTTTTGGCTATGATGGAAATGTCTATTAACATTTTGCCTAGGAGTTTTTAACTTCGCTGGTTAGCAAACTAGGTGTTTCTTGTTGTTTGTTGGTATAGACACATACTCATCTTCACTATCTGATTCTTACTCCTCACTGATAGGAGCATAGACCATACCTTAGGTTTTGACATTCTACTTATGATTCTTGACAACTGGTTTCAGGGACACCTAATTCAGAGGGGTTCTGCACCTAATGTTAGATTCCAGGTATCAAACTTCACCTGTTTTGTGATTAGATTCATAGGGTTGAGTCTGTTTTGGACCATATGTAAATTATGAGTAATCTACTTCAATTTCAGGTCCAGAGGGCATATAATTCCCTGTCATGGGTGGGGGTACAGCATGCATTCCTTCTGCTGTAACAAACCTATCATACAAAGGTTGGTTTTCTATCTCACTCTCTTATTAATAAAATACATTGCTACACTTCATTTTTCATAGCTCCCAAAATACCTCATATCTGTGATCCCCATACCCAAGCCCAACTTATCATTAAGCACTCATTTGGGTATTTAGCAGTTTACTAAGATTCTTAGAAGAATTATGCCATTTTTCTACTTTAGCCTTTAAATCTTCTTTTTCTTTTTGAGCTTCTGCTAATAATTTCTTATGGTATGTGAGAACATCTGTTTTATCATCTAAATCTATTTTCATAAACTTTATCTTTTGTTCATACCAAAGTTGTCCTTGTTGATGAGCAACTAACTGTGCTTCAACTTTCTTAAGACCTTGAGAATATGCTTTTATTTCTATGCTTGCATCACTAAGTTGTTCTCTCTGAGCATCATACAGTTTTTTAAGATTAGCATAAGACTCTTTAACCTTATTTTGAACTTGAAAGTACTCTGTGTCTGAGTTTGAGCCTGTTGCAAAGCCATCAAGCATAATCTTCATCTTCTGAATGATTTGTCCAATCTACACCTTCTCCATCAATAGTCACCAATGTTTAGAATCCTCCCTTCTGTCCAGTTTGCTCCCATCCTTGTTCAGAATTCCATGCATCCTCCTCCTGTATCTTGAGTTCCCTTGATTTACACTCTCTTAGCAAAATGCCCTGTTTTGTAGGCAAATTGTAGCATTCCACTTTGGTTTTATCAAAGCCAACAGGTTCTTCTTTTTGCATTAAATTATACGCTTTATACATGTCTTCTTGTAAAACTTTTTCATTCTCATTGAGATCATGGCACTTGCCACTTTCATGTCCATTTCTTCAAGTCATATTCATCAATCTGTTCCAAGTCCTCATGATCAGTTGGGGCAACTTGATTTGATTTGCAAGTAATAAAGTTCTGATGAAAAAACAAAAAAGGGTTTGTGGGTTCAAAACTTTGAGTTGTGTCCAGAAGAATTAGGATCACAATAAGCCGGTTATAACTTCATTAGTACTGCTTGTGTTCTTCAGAGACAAAAAGCAACATTTTGACTGAGTAGGAGGTTGATGCAGTAGAGCCCTTTTTTATCACTTTAAAAACTCTTAGATTATTGTACAATATCATCAAAACTAAGACTGTCCACTCGCTGGTTTAGTTTCATAATTAAGGAACTTAGTGACCAGGCAGAAGTAGAGAGAGATCCTTTAGGAATTTTTGATTAGCATCTAGTAGATAACCTGCTTCCATGAATCTCTAACTACTTAGAAGACTTTGGAACTGTCATAGCCTTTGTGAAGCCCTTCTATGTTGGATACAGAGAATCCTTCAAACTGTTGCTTCAAGATATACTTTTGCATCTTCTTGGATTCGTCATTTCCACCAAATCTAGATTTGATGGCATCCCACATCTCTTTTGCATCAGTCATCTTATGGAACTTAGCAAGATGGATTTTCTGGTAGGGCCATAAGCAAGGTTCGGTCCTTGCTTTTCTCTCTCTTTCTCTGCTACAATTTCTTCTGCAGTTCTGGGAGGCAAGACCTTAATTTGTCCTTGTGTATCTATAGTGATTGATACAGGACCATTCCCATTTTGTATAACCTCCCAGATTGGATAGTCTGTATGGGCCAAATAGTGCTCCATTTTCATAGCCCATATATCATATTCTCCCTTTTTGAGAATAGGCAGCTTGATGGTTGATACTGTATGAGGAGTTTGTTGGGTTGGTGTTTGTGATGATGATGGTGGAGGTGGTGGTGGTGGTGGAATTTCATCTTGTGATGCAGACATGTTTAGTTTTGAAGGATGAAGGTTTATAACTGGATTTGATTGTTCTTCTTATTCAGAGTTTCTCACAGGCTCTGATACCACTTGTGAGTCCCTTGTAGAATAGATCTCTGCAGCCTATTAAGGATGATAGCCAAGATGTATAAATACAGTTGACTATGTAGAAACACTGATTATGAATACTATGTGTTAATGCGGAATCTTAACACAAGTACTAAGAAAAACAATGAAGAACTAAATAATAACTTCTATTAATCTGCTTTTGAGTGATTACAGATTACTAACTATTGAGATATGATTTTGTATGAGATATCTTGAGTTCGTGTATCTAACTATGCCAAGAGGGATCCTTTTATAGACCAAGGATAAACCCTAACAGGCTTACAAAACGCGTACATATCTTTTCCTAAAATATCTCATACATATCTCTTAAACGGTACTAACTATTTTCTACTATCGGTACTAACTAACTGATCAGTACTTAACATTTTGTACTGTCAGTACTAACTATAACTATCAGTACTAACTATTTGTACTGTCAGTACTAAGTTAGGAAAACATAAATCCTAACAAAGTGTTTTAGGGTTTTTATGTATATTTCCATGCAAATGTAGTATCCAATTTAGAGGAAAGATTACTCAAACCTAGTTAAATGGAATTATGAGAATTAATTGGCCCATTAACCCCCTCATAATTATCCTTCATTATTCTAGGGATTATTGGTTACATGACCAATTAACCGTGGTCATTAAATGCAGTTATAAATTCCTTTGAATTGGTGAAATCCGTTACAAGCATTTAAATTCATTCCAGCTAAGTCATTCCTTCAGTGACCTGAACGGTCATAAGTAAGCTCACTAAAGAGCATACATGCTAAAGTTTTTAGATACTGAAAAGACTCACTGGTGAGATAACCCGTTGAGGGTAAGTCCTTTGATGAGTTACTCCTTGATGAGATCCTTTAGGTTACTACTCAAGAGTATGAAGTTGAACTCATCAGCATAATGAACGTAATTTAGTTCAGATTTACACTCACTAAAGAGTTAACTCACTGAACTTCATCAGTGTCTTGAATTTCATTTCCCACTATAAGAGTTAGGTAGTGAGTGATCACTGAAGAGCATACATGCTAAAGTGTTCAGAGACTGAAAAGACTCACTGATGAGATAACCCGTTGAGGGTAAGTCCTTTGATGAGTTACTCCCTGATGAGATCCTTCAGGTTACTACTCAAGAGTATGAAGTTGAACTTATCAGCATGATGAAAGTAATTCAGTTCAGATTTACAATTACTGAAGAGTTAACTCACTGAACTTCATCAATGTCTTGAATTTCATTTCCCACTATAAGTGTTAGGTAGTCAGTGATCTCATGGGTGTACACTCCATACCTCCAAGCCCATTACAAGGTGTGAACTGAACCCACAGTTGAACTAAATTTCCAATAATCCTTCCTAATTTAGTACATTTCCTTTTGCATAAAATTAAACATAAAACAAAACCAGTGCATAAATGAAAATATTTTGAAGATGGAATTTCCATCTTAGTACATTACACTTTCAAATATTCAAGAATCAGGCGTTCTAAGAATTGAACCCTTTAACCCATTTGAATACCTGAAGATAAAATACACATAAAGTTTTCAAACACTTAAATAAAACTCACACCTTTTAAGCCATGTGTCCATATCCAATTAATGAATGTTTCAAGAGCCAAAAGCCCAAATCTCTCTGAAGCGGCAAAACTTCACATTCATATAGGTAGTTTCCTTTTATTCATGCATATGCCTTGCACTTTTTCAAAATTGGAACCATTAAGAAGATATCCTTCAGCCTGACCTTTCAGCATATCCGAGCACATCCTTGGGATGATATGTAAATACATGTGCTCCAGTCTCCTAACCATTAAGCTTTTCATATTGAATTCAGCTCCCATATTTCCTCAAGAGGGAATTGGGTGTCTTAACCTTTAGTGACTATATTGAACTGTAAACCCATCCCTTTAGCCAACTTTAAAACTAAATCCCTAGCCAGACCCTTCGTTAAGTGATCAGCTAGATTTTGTTGATACCTCACAAACTCTATAGAAACCATGTTATACCTGGCACCTAAGTGTCTAGACTTCCCATTGTACATTTGGCTATAATCTTTTGATAAAGTAGCCACACTATCACAACAGATAGATATAAGTGCTATAGGTTTAGACCATAATGGAATCTCATGGATCAAGTTTTTCAGTCATTCAACTTCCTTACCAACAGCTGCTAAAGCCAAAAATTCATATTCCATTGTTGAACGTGTAATGCAAGTTTGTTTATTAAAAGCCCATGAGATAGCACCTTCCCCAAGAAAGAATTAACAATATCAATAACAATATTAAGCATGAACATTTGATTACACGAAACGCCAAAACCAACAAACATACCATGTTTAGATAAAACAAACTTATTAGAATCAATAACATGTTTATAACCATAATTATTCAAAACACTACTTGAAATCATATTATTCCTAATGTTAGGAACATGCAGAACATTCAATAAGGAAACAGTCTTTCCAGAACTAGATCTAAGATTTACACAACCACGTCCATGCACCAGGGCCGTTGACTCACTTTCCATGTGAAGAATTGATCCATCATTCAGCGACTCGTAAGTCTTGAACCTATATCTATCCTTACACTCATGAATAGTTACTCCTGAGTCAACACACCACGCAACATCATCATTCTGTACAAGTAAGCTTCAGATATATATGTTATTAAACATATCCAGACTTCTCAATGGGTTGTTAGAATAATTCACTGAACCACTTGTGCATGAACCATTGGCTTTGTTACTAACTTTTCCACCTTTGACATACTTTTTCAAGTGTCTAGGTTTTCTGCACTTCTAACAAGTCACTTTAGACTTCTTGTTAGGATCAGCTTTGGTGTCTTGATGTCTACGTTTATCTTTGTTGTTAGTGTACCAGTTGGAGTTGTTATGCTCCACTATATTGACAACTGATGAACCAACAACATTGTTGCTCTTTGGCTTGTCACTATCCTGCACCCTAAGGGATTCCTCAATACGCAGGTGACTGCCCAACTTAACAAGAGTTAATTCCTCCTTCTTATGTTTTAATGTATGCTTGAAATCTTTTTATAGAAATTAGAAAGGGGGTTGAATAATTTTTACCGTTTTATTATTAAAACTTAGATTGTCTTCTTATGTGAACTCAATAGATATAGACAAGTGTATATGATAGCGATGTAGTAAATGAATAAGTAAATGTGGAATATAAATAAGTAAAGATACGAAAGCTCAAACCAATGACATGATGATTTACAGTGGTTCGGCTATGAAGCTCCTCTTCGCCCTACTCCACTCTCCGAGTACCCAACTCGAGAGTTTTCTTTACTATGTCAACAAGCTCCCTTTAGGCGGAGAAACCCATATACACCGCTTACACTTTTTCTGGTACTAAGCTAAATACTGAGTTCTACTTCGAGATAGAACCAATCTAGCACACTACTTATTTTAAGGCCTAAAATACTAATCTATCATACACATATGATAACACAACACAAGAAGATAAAAGTTGATAAATATCACAAACGTGGTGACTTGATTAAGCTAATAACACTTGAAGCTCGATGTCTTCTTTAGTGTTCTTCACTAAAGAGTGGAATGATTGAATCACTTGTAATGCATTATAGAACAAGTATAATGATAAAAGAATGTATAAGTAATAAATATGAAACAGGAAAATATTGGAAAAAAGGTTGTCTAAAATGAAGACATGAGGTTGTTATTTATAGGCAACATTTGAATTTCAAATTATGGCATGGCTGGCAATTCGCACGGATCCACGGATCTACCTTGGCCTGGATCCGTCTTTGGTTATGGTAGATCCATGTGATGCATGTGACACTTATTTTGTATTTTAGTGATTAACCCCAAATCATAAAAAGATATTATTATGTACTTAAAAATCAGATTTAATAGATTCTTCTAGAAGAAAATATTTCTTAACATGAAAATAGAAAGATTTTCATTTGAAAAGATTGTTTTCATTTATGGTTAATCATTATTTTGTCTTATTGATTAATATAACTAGTTTAAAATTAATCAAGTATTTATTTAAAATCATTTGATTAGTCTTTATTTATGCAAATGATTAATTTTGAATGCAAGAAAGAATAATTTTCTTTGATCATTAACTACGCTTTATAATGCCATATTCATACCTTAAGTGATTTGTTGTCGGCAAGTAAACTTACGACTAAATAACTTGTTTACGTAAACTTTCATGTAGTATGACATTATATTTGTTATTATCAAAACTCGATGATCATTAAATATAAATATCATTTTTACGCGAATATTTGTATTAACAATCTCCCTCTTTTGATGATGACAAAATATAAACTCATATTTATTAAAAGTTACTAAATAAGTAATTAGGGGTTAAGTTTACATTTCTTCTCTCCATTTTTGTCGAAGCAAAAAGTGTTGTAGAGGCGCGGCTGCAAGTCGATTTTGAGAATGCAAAGTAACTTCGTAATGAATGCAAAGTAAAAAATAAGATGAATTTGCAAGTGCTCCCCCTTGGTGTATGCTCCCCCTTGCTTAGGGCACCAAGGAATCGAGCTATGAAGACGTGCTACAAAATAAAGTTAGTAGACAAGCAAATATATATAACAACAACACAAGCATATATATATAAGCAATAAACAACCACCATCATCATGACACCATAGATAATAATGTTAATTTAATTATAAGAGAAATATTATAAAATTAGGCATAAAGCTATAATAAACTAAAAAAGACAACAACAACATAAAAATAAACAAGAAAATAAAAACAACTAAAACTAAAAAATTCCAAGCTTGGGATATTAAAATATCTTTATCCCAATATAATACGATGTCTGTGTCATAAATTGTTTGCCTTTAAAAATATTAAATTTGGTTTTTCTTGTCCAAAAACCTCAGAACAAAACGGCAAGTCCGAAAGAATGATACGAACTATTAATAATCTAATTCAGACCTTACTATTTCAAGCTCACCTTATAACACCCTGTGTTTTCAAGTCATTGACGACGTCGATAAATATACTATTTATTTTTAGTGTTGTACGCGTTTGCTTGTGATTTCATGAATTAAGTTTAAATCGCGTAAGCTAAAAATTAGCGTTCAATGTAAACGGGCATCAAACAATTAAATGTGTACATCAAGCAAGGGTTATATAATTATTTTGAGGATAATTATTAACTTTGTTCATTTTATTTTTATCGGATACGTAAAGTGTATACGTTTCGCGATAAATTGCGTTTAGGCACTCCCGGAACCACAAAAACTTTTCTACGCTTCAACAAATACCCACATTTATACCCAATACATAAAGTGTACTCAAATATATCATATATATCTCATGTTTGCCGAATTTATGGCAAAGATATAAAGAAAATCTTCCATTTTGGTCAATGTGCACCATAACTCATTAATACTAGCCATGCCTTCTCATTAAACTACACCATACCTAGTCATTTCTTGTCCCTTTGACTTAGACCATGCCCAAGACCATCCCTACACCATACCTTGTCCCTTGACTAAGTTCTTACACTATATATATATATACATGTATCTAGTAAAGAGATCATACACATAAACACTTGGTAAAAATCACAAATCACCTCCCTTTTCTCTCTACTAGCTCACGGCAAGAAGCAAGCACCAAACCAAATCCATAGCATTTTTTCTACAACCCATACACTTCTATACACATCTATCCTAAGACATTCTAAGGTATTTCCAAGCATTGGCTAAGCATTTCCAAGTAATAATCAAGAGAAGGAAGCTAGGGTTTTTATTTGGAAACAAGGGTTTTCTTAAGTGCAAGCTTGGGTTTTAAGGCTAAACACGGGTTTAGCATTTGTTTCTCATCATCATCATACCTCATAAGGTCCATTTGAACTCTTTATGTTCTTACAACTTTCATTTATATGCATATGATAATTCTTTATAGCTTAAATCACCATTTAGGATTTTATCATGAAAATGAGATTTCTACTTGAAATGATCATATGGATTACTTTTATATATGTTGTGTTATTACATATATCATGTTAAAAAGGATGATAAAATATTGTATCATATTGTTTTGGTGTAAACATGATTATGGGTTAATTAGGGTTTTCATAGTTTCATAATATGTTTTAAGTTAAAGAAATACATAAGACATGTTAAGGTTAATTATGAACTTATATTGATGTTAGATAATCATTAAAATAAAGTTATAACAAGATGGGAAGGCTTGTATGTTAATGGTTATTGTATAAAAATAGTCATATGTAAAACTAGTAAATTATGGTAAATATTAAAGTTATGGTTTGTAAGTATATTGATGGACTTATAAAATATGGACACATGAGGACTTGGATGGACAATTGGACTCTTATTATATGTAACACATATGACATATATGAAATATAAGACTTGTGGTAGTTTACAAAAGTGGAAAAGTATGAAAACAAGGATATATATGGACTTATCTAACTAACACCAACATTCTGTCCAAAATCGTGTAAAAGACATACTTATTTTATATTTTTATAAGATAATACATTTCACGACGATTCCGAAAAGGTAAGAAACTTGTTAAACGGATTAATAACGAAAAAGTTACGTTAAAAACGAGTTATACGTTAATAAACGAAGTCGTAAAGGAATTTTTATAAAAACATTTTTATAAAAATTATAAACAGCAAGGGTTGATATTTTTAATAAATAATACACATTTTTAGGATTTCAAAATGATAAGAATCGCAATTTTTCAATTTATAACGAACGAGTTATGAATTTCGCGAGTTTACGACAATTAATACTTTTATAAAACTATTTTTATAAAAGTTACTATTCATGACAGAAAGTTATATTTTTGTAAACCTCATAAAATTATAGAACTTTCAAAAACGAGAACGTCCTCGAAAGAATCACTAAAAACGGAGCTATAACGAATAAAATACGACGTTTACGGGTTTTACGACAATTAAATCGATAAAAATATATATAAGGTATTTATGATAACCCGTCTTAATACGAAAAGATGGGCATAAGAAACGCGAGAATCGGGCTTAAAACGCAAAAGTTATGCTAGTTTTACTAAAACGGTAATTATAAACGTTTTAACTTATTAAACACAATTTTACCAAAACCATTAGTTGGTGATTGAGCTATATAGAATATTATGTGGTTATCAAAGTACTATATTAACGTTTTAACTTATTCACACACAACTAATTTTACCAAAACCATTGTTGGTGATTTTAAGCTATATAGAAACATATGTGGTTATCAAAAGTACATATTTACTAGGGAGTTTTCATAATGAGAGGCCTCTCAGATGCTAGCGACGAGTTGTTGGATTTACGATTTAAAGTGTCCTAACTCCACGTACTCATGTCATAAGCTCTTTAATAAGATAGCCTCACGATAGTACAATGTTACAACTCAAGGATTATATTCCACGTTATTGATTAAAGTACTCGGTATATACACCTTAATTTAATTAGGTTGCATCTGATCGATTTGCGTTGAACGCACAAATTTGTGATACACTTGGTATTTGCTCATCAAGGTGAGTTCATAGCCCACGTTTACATGCTTTTGTTTATAAAGTTTTTGGGTGAAAAACATGCAATGTTTTTTTACAACTGGACACAATTGGTAATTTCACATTTTGATTACATGTGCCTAGGTAAGCGATAACCCAATCTGAGCCCGATTATCAGGAACTGTTAATTACGAGGATGCTGAATGATATAAAATATCTATTGGGTTTGACAACCCCGTTCGGGTGATTAGCTATCACTAGCGAAACGAACGTATACCATGTCGAATATAGGATGTTGCGGGTTAGAACATCACCACGGGCAATTTAGGCCATTAATTTGGCATCCATACATGTCAAGCTTCAGTGTCATGAGCTTAGAGCAACGTAATTACATTTATATGATGTCTGCATCTGTTGCATTATCATACACTTGGGAAATCTTGTGGTCCTACAATATATGATTTATCAAACCTATGAATTCACCAACATTATTGTTGACGTTTTAAAGCAATGTTTTTCAGGGGATCAGTAAGCAAGAGGTACAAGGGATACATTGGTGGTTTTGCATTTTGATGCCATGCATTAAAGATTTTGTCGCATTTCATTTTGTTATCTGTTATGGGCTGAAAATCTTTGTATTTTGATCAAGTGAACAAGTTAAGCTTCGGGCTTATGTAACAATTACTTTGTTAAATCCAATGTATCGTTTTCAAACGACTTTTTGGTCGTTCTATATATATCTTGTGTTATTGATCTATGAAGTAACACGCCCCGGACCCTTATTCCGCTGCGACCCAATTTGGGGGTGTTACATATATTGAAGAGATAATAGAAAGGAATGAAATTCTGGTGATGATCAACTCAGATTGAGATGGATGATTTACCTTGTGGTTTTGTTAGACGCTGCAGAAAGTGTTAGAGACACAATTAGATTTGAGTACTGCTGAGCATCCTCAAGCGGATGGACAAAGTGAACGTATGATTCAGACTTTGGGAAGACATAATGAGGGCATGTGTTATTGATTTTGGTTGTAGTTATCATTCGAGCATTTGGTGTGCTCTGTTTGAAGCTTTGTATGGAATGAAATGTAGGTCACTTCAGTTAGTACAAGAAACGACTGATAAAGTAGTGGTTATAAAGGAAAAGCTCCAAGCGACAAGAGATCGTCAAAAGAGCTGTCACACCCCCAGACGGGACCTGGACGGAATACGTGTCCGAGGGCGTGATGTCATAACAATCTGATCACAAAGCAATAAAGAACGACCACTAATCATGGACGATACTACAAAACAAACGCATTACACACACTTAAATAAAGCAAAAGCATTCTTTTGAATTTTCAAGACAAAGAACCAATCACATGCTATGCATTAAGAGGGGATATCTGACATACGTTATTTATCCGCACTACAAGCAAGGCTTTTACAACTTCACATGTACTACCCTTGGACCACTATGCCACTAGGAATTTGAATTAAACATGGAACCATGGCTAGTTGCTTTGCTTGAACCTTCCCCCTCCCCCTCTTTGGCCTACATCAGACGAACCACAAGGACCATGAGGTCCTTGGTTCACTCTTTTTGCTAGTCACCCATTCCTAGTTCCAAAAATATCCTAAACCCTAGTTCACACACTATATAAACCTCACTTTGCAAGACTTAGGTCATTTCATACATTCCTTGCCTCACCAAAAACATTTTCTCTCCTTCTCTTGCTCCTTGCCCACGTCACACACTAACACACACACACACACACAATCTATACTTTTAATTTCTACCAAGATTCACACATTCCATACTTCATTTTATCAAGATCCAAGGTTATTCAAAGAAGGTTTTCTTTTGATTTCAAGTATTTTCAAGATCTACAAATTAAGGTTTGGTTATTATTTGGGGTTTTTCAAGATCTATTGATTTTGGGTATAAATCTTGTGTTATTACTTCTTGTTCTTCATTCTTGTAAGTATCTTGAATCTTTCTTTGTGGTTTTCTTACATTCTTCTTATATGTTCAAATATCCATACAACCATATGTTGTGTTTTAATTTTTGAAAGATTTTAAAGACAAGATTTCATAAATAATGATACTACTTTATTTTACTAGTTAAATATTATGTTCTTGGTGAGATGAGAGTTGATGAGTGTTGCAACAATAGAAATGAAGAGATTATGTTAGAATTTTAGGTTTTGGTGGTTTTTGTTGTGGATTTGTTGGTGAATGGAGATTAGGCAATATTGTGAAAGTTTTGGTGGATTTTAGTTGGTTTTTTGCAAAAGTGCTTGTTGTTCACCAATTTGTTTTGAGGTTTTGTACGACATTTAAATGTTTTTCATTAGGCGTAAAAGTAGTTTTTGAAGAGCTCGTTTCGAATAGATAGTTTTCATATATCGCACATTAAAATTGGATTTAAAACGACCAAGTTATAGCCAAATGAAACTTAAAACATTTTTCGACAAAACTGGATGAATAGTGTGCTGATGTGAATAGTAAAATGAGTTTTCAGACACTTTTGGACATTTTTGGACTTTCTAAACACTAGCAAAATATACAGTAACACATACCTATTGATTAGTATCATTTAAAGACGTCATTAACATATTTTAGGAAAAGCGAGGAAAGGAGAAAGTTACTAAATATTAGTATGTTTGTAAGATTTAGGCAAAGGACATAGAAGTTAAGAGTTTAAGGCTCGTTAGTGCTGTTTTGAATTATGGAACTTAACAATGGAGGGGTGGTATTAACGTCCCTAAAACTAAAGACTTTCCTAAAATAGAAACTTTCTAAAAATAGTAATTTTTGGATTAAATGCCAAAACTTAACGAAGAACTATATGATTTCATTTCATCATGTTTTGTTAAACAAACTAAAGCAAACACACAAGGATGTATTTTGGTGATGAACATATTGTGCAATTCTTGGCATACTTTCCGTGTTTATGAGACGCGTTATTATTCTAGGCCGCGGCTAGATTTCTATATAATCTTTGTCTTGCGTGTTTTTTCATTTTGCTCATTTTGCTAAGGTGAGTTCATAGCCCCATGTTTTCCTACTTTTACTTTACTATTATTGGGGTAAAGAAACATTGCTTGTTTTAAAACTATTGGACACAGTTACTTACGTTTCCTTTTTCTGATTACGTGTTGCTAAGTAGCGAAATAGACACTAATGCCTGAATTATCATGTACCCGTAAAATTGCTTAACGACCGTATGATTAAGTGAGCACGCGAATGTTGTAAATAGATCTATTGGGAGTAATTATCCCTTATCCGGGTACGTCCTTTTTAGAGCTTATAGATTCGGGAGGTCCCGAACAAACGGATATATACCATGTTGGAATGTCAATAGGTGACTTGGTCAGATACTTTAGGGCTTTTTGGAATACTATTTGGCATATAAAATGCTTCCTTTTAAATTGAGCTTCGGTGTCATGAGCTTAGTGCAATAGTAAATACATTCTTTTTATGTGAAGTTGTATCTGTTATAACTGTCACGTGCGTATTGTGAACTTGTGGTCCACTTTTAATATTAAATTCAAACCTATGAATTCACTCAACTTTATGTTGACCTTTTTAGCATGTTTTTCTTGGATGCTTAGTTGTGGATGTCTTTGCTTGCTATTTGATGTCGCTATGCATTGGGCCGATTTTCAAGAAATGCTATTATCTACTGATTAAACATCGTTGTCAATTTTTAAAACTTTTATTTGCTTCCGCATATTATCTTTAAACTTATGTCAAACTTTAACTATTTTAATTAATGCAATGATGTTGGATTTTCAAACGTACCCTTAGAGGTCGTTCTTTGTATCTTGTGTGATGTGTATTATGACGTCACGCCCCCGGACATGTGTTTCCGACTAGGCCCCGTTTTAGGGGTGTGACAGATTGGTATCCAGAGCCAAGGTTATAGAGAACCATGTAGTATATCTAGGTCTGGTCTATAACTAGTATGTGATCCTACGTGCCTTACCTGCTTTCATATATATCTTATAATAATAGCGTTTAATATATATATAAGTACTGATTATATATATCATATTGCCATAATTAGGTTTTTTATCATTTTGCCATTTTATTATTTCGCATCGACCCCCACCTTACTTATTTATTGGGGCCTTTGCTTTGCCTGTGCTATGGTTTCATATAAATAGGATTTATATAAACTTGTGGCTTTGGGCGGTCATGGCTGCTCTGGTTATTTCTATTTTGTTGATACATCGAGGAGAGTGTGGGGTTCTCATGCCCACGATGTGATTCTCTTTGGTGCATATTCCTGCATATATCCCGGATATCCCTGAGATTCCTATGTTCCACCGGACCCTTTAGTTACCACGGTTTTTAGGTGGGGACAGTTTAGTCATCTCACTGTCACTGGTACCTTGATTTTGTGGATTATTCAATCTTTTCTGATTTGATCCCATCGAAGGATTCTTTACCTCCCGTACCAGATTTGCCATTGGTTTCACCCTTTTTGTGTTCTGATGACACGGAGGCGGACGGTGAGCCTGCTGAGCAGAGACCCGTATCGTCATCTCATGATATCTTTCCCATTATCTAGAGTTCCCCGTGCTCCTGTTGTGGACCCAACAGAGATTCATCGACGCCAGCAGTTCTTGGTCTCTGATCGGTGAGAAAAGGACGTTTCCTTCGGTCGACTTTATCGCACCCACCTCAATGGGCCGCGTAAGTTGTTGACTGTGAGGAAGAGAGTTATACACATTCCTGCTCGTAGACTTGCATGGAGACGTGTATCTCATCATTCATCGGATCGTTATTCTTCACCGTCTCATCTTCTTTGTGCACCTGGATGTGTTCGTTGTGTAGGTGTTATTTTATGTATCAAGTTTTGCTATTTATATTTTGACGGACTTAAACCTAAAATACAACACTTTAACGAGCAGTGTACCTGGTCAAGATGTTAGCTTCATTGGTAAAAAATAGGGGGTGTCGAATCAATAGTGCAGTGAGCGTTAATATCTAATTTATCAGTATTTTAGTTATCTAATTTATGCAAATCCTAAGCTAATGATAAGGGGGTTCACCCTGAGAGACTGGCACAAGTTTTGGTATCTAAGCTAAGGTTTTGATGACAAGTAAAGCAATAATCACCCCCCCCACCAAAACACAAGAAGATTACATCGATAAGAAGCGGTCATTACTAATAAGGAAAACATATCAACCATGATAATCCGATAAAATGCAGGTTTGTTTATTAGTTCAATGATAATCTTATCTCAAAGCGGCATATCATTCTTAAGACTTAGGCGGTACTTCATCCTAAGACCTAGACACGAACAATCCTATCACAATTAACGTGCCCGCATAAAGCATCCTATAGTCTATATATAATCTATCATAAGGAATTAAAGCAGTAGTGATCCTGTAAATACCCTAGCCCATCAGGACTTTACCCACTTATTGCTTGATGTTGTATGTATACAATGTAGTCCTCCACCAAATTCAATTTACCCTATTAATTTACTGAACAATATTGGTTGAATAATTATCGGGTCAACCGGCATGGTCCATAGTAATACGGCGTATTGATGGAGTTCCCCTAGTTAGTAGTTGAATGTTGACCAATTGTAATTAATGACCATAAATTGTCATTAATTCTGCGTGTAATTTGCATCAATCATCATTAAGTGCATTCAACTTTCCATATAGGGATTTCATGACCACGATTTTCATTAATTGTAAGATCACTGAATATTGACCGCATTAAATGCATGATCTTTGACTGTTGACCGTGGTTATCTGTGAAGTGTCGGCACGGATACGCCGTATCTTCTTTGCTGGATATAAAACTTATTGGTTCTTCTTCGTTAACGAAAGTGTTATATATGTCGTATCGTTGATGCGGATACGGCATATTCTTGAAAGTCAGGCAATGGTCTTTTAGTTAATCAAGTCTTGGATACGGTGTATGCTTCTAGAATGATACGCCGTATAGGATGTTAGAATTAGTAGAATTTCCTGAACTCTTCGTTTATGCTCCAAAATAGAGGGCCTTTTCTATAACATTCAACTTCTATGATCATAATATGACATATATCAAATATAAGCATTAATTTACCTATTCTTTGCAATAATTATATAAAATTGGTATTTCATTTGGGATAAATGATGCTATAAAATAGACGTTATTTGATGTCATCAAATATTCCCCCACATGCATCCTACTTGTCCTCAAGTAGACTTTAAAAAAGTTTTTGAAAATATATCCTACCGAGGTTTAAGGATTTTTCCGTTTAAGCACTTTTTTTTGTTCAAACCACCTGTACAAAACCAAGCTTCTCACAAAAATATGGAAATGAAATCACTCAGATCACTCCAACTAATACAGGATGTATCATGTTAGTAGTCCGCTCAAATTTGCTCATCGTGATTAGCTTCGTATATAGGCTTGGCAAGGATTACACATCTCCACCTCTAAAGCTAAGGAGTAAAAGTCAAAAAGGTAGATTGGGTATTTTTAATAGGCTCTGGTTTAATCTTTCTTTTTAGGATGAAGGAATCAATTATAGGGTGTTAAGAGCTTCGACTTTCACAAAAGTCGTCGTTTTAAACAAGGAAGCTAAGCCCTGCATACATGGCCGTAAGAGGATAGGACATCCATGTTCGTACACATCCTTCATTCGAGTAGCATCCTAAGGTTAGTTATCAGGGAAAGGGAAGTAAATGGTTGTTAATTAAAATATACTAAACAATTAGATTAAAGCCAATAAATAAAGGTGCTGGTTACTAGTAAACTTTCCCGGCGTTCCATGACAAAGACTCGATAACATATGAACAAACGCCTCGATCATAGACAAATGACAAAGAAAACCTATGTTGGCGTTTCATAACGGTCAATTCCCCTTCACCCGAACTTTACATACTTTTACAAATATGTTGTAATATCGGCCTCTTTTACAATAAGTTACCATCGTTGATTTTGTTCTTATCAACGAATAATCGATCCTTTTAAAATAATTTCTCGGTTGTAAGCTCAATGAAACCGCTATCTTTTTTATCATTATATATATTTTTTTTAATTTCATTTATATTTTTTTTCATACAATACATTATAAATCTCGAGTTGTATTGTACCGTCTTCATAAGCAATCATTTATCCGGCTATTTTCTCTTGGAATTTCTTCTTTTCGGACATATAACATAATTGTAAAAAGTAGCAAAAACACTGAGCTACAATCATTCCCTTGCATTTGTGCAATTTTCCCTACCACTAATAGATAGAGAAATTTCACGTTGACGAGGGAACTACAAAACTGTTACTCGGAAAGAAACTAGCACAATTGATTAAAAGATAGGCTTTTAATCTTACACCGGTAGGCTAAGGTGTAAAGGTGAAAAAAAAAACAATTTTTTATTAGTGTAGGAAAAAGAAAGGAATGGCTCAGCAGGTTGTTCTAGGGGTATCTTTACTCTAAAAATGAGAGTAAGCAAAAAAGGGTTACAGGGGGTTAACTAACCAAGTGTAGTTTGTTAGTATTACAACATGTTAGGCTTTTTGGTTTAATCCTAGAAATTTACCAGTTAAGCATGTTACTCCATCTAAGTCCATAGTACTTATCATTGAGGTCTTAAGTGATATACCAGGCCAAGTTCTAAAGTCCACTACATCCTCGGCACACTCATATTTTTTGTGGAATTTTAAGTAAGAAATTGGAAACGGATAGGCTTAATTCTTACAAATAGACAATAAGGGTAATACTGTGCTAGGTAATGTAACTAGTGATTTTTCACAAAAAGCATGCTAGAAAAATTAATTTGATCCATTTTTAAGCATGTAGCATTTTATTTGTAAAAATAAGGACAAGTACGTTCTAATTCTCCATCCCTCCACTTAAGTTATACAACGTCCTCGTTGTGTAGATAAAACAGTTAAATATTGGAAAAAGAATTAGAACGAGGAAACTCCCCTGATAGTTTGCTCCAGATGATTCTCCATTTTGAGTGTGTGAGCAAAAAGTGTGTTGAACAGCCGTCTTGAGATTTCAAGACTCCAACACTTTGAGATTTCTAGATTTATAAATACTCCACCAACGTTGTATTGATAACTTGTATACGTTAGCTATTCAGTTTAATGAATACGTATTATAAAACAATTTGGGTCGAACGGGATGCCATTTGGCACATACACATTCTGGATTAGAATATGACAATGCAATCCTTTGTTAAGATGATTCCAAGTCATGTATTTACATTTAATTCCTTGATAAAATTTATAGTTTTGAAAAAATTAAAGATGTATTCATGATTGTTTCCAAAAAGTTTATTTTGACCCTTGTGTATCAACATTTATTACATTAGGTGATGGTATGACAGACATATCCCCCGAAGGTTGCTCAATATCGATTTTATCATTATCATTGTCCGTATCCGATTTTAAATCATTAGGATAAATTATGTTAAAAGGAAGTAAATCATTAAAGTATAAAACGTTTTGTTCCTTTTTATCACATTCGGACAATGATGTTTCATCTTTCTAATCAAATTCATCGATATGCTAGTATTATAGGTAGTTCTGTAAGAGATCTGATTTAGACGTTTAGAGGTTCTTGTATACAATGGTGGAAATTCTTTCAAAATTCTTTAAAGGAGGTCTAAATCATTAAAATAACTAACTCGGGCTCGCTTGACGGAAACGAAGGCATATTGACTTTTTCATTATCATTTTCAGAATCCGTTTTCAAATTGTTGACAGAATTTATTTTATAGAAAAATGAATTTTCGTCATAAACTATTGTGTAATCTTCATCGTCAGATTCGTCAAACGATATTCTAAAGTCAATTTCATTATCGTTAAGAGAACTTACAGTGGGTTCACAAGAGAGTGTTTCATTTGATGTCAAATTATCATTGAAGATTATAGCTGGGAATTCGGTTTCAACGGATCTGAGATCGTGAACGTCTTCATCGTACCAGATTCTACCATACTTAGCAGTTTCCTAGTTAAACACTTTCCCACGTTTTCGAGCTTTTTTCTTCTCGCATATTTGTTTCCTATGCCTTATGTATTCCTCCATAGTAATGTTGGGGTCGTCCATTTTAAACTGTAAATAAATTTGCTTGGAAAGAAAACTGTCAAATAGCCTAATACGCCGTATTCAGTAAACTGAATACGCCGTATTGATGATAGAGTCGAATACGCTGTATTGGTTTGAAAAAATTTATACGCCGTATCTAAGAAATTGAATACGCCGTATTGAGTATTCGACTCAGAATGTTACAGCAGGCTGTAACAATGCACACAAACACACAATATGCAAAATATACAATGCAGGAAATTAAACACACAAACAGACACACAATTATGCAATTTAAACTAAACTAAAACACTAATAAATAAGAATTAAACAGCTTCAATCCCCGGTGGCGGCGCCAAAAACCTTGATGTGTCGTTGTGTAGGTGTTATTTTATGTATCAAGTTTTACTATTTATATTTTGCCTACTTAACCTAAAAACAACACTTTAACGGGTAGTGTACACGCTGTTCAAGAGTAGTTTGTTGGTAAGTAGGGTGTGGATCACTAAGAGCGAGAGCGTTAATATCTAATTTATCAGTATTTTAGTTATCTAATTTATGCAAGTCCTAAGCTAATGATAAGGGGGTTCAGCCTGAGAGACTGGCACAAGTTTGGGTATTTAAGCTAAGGTTTTGATGACAAGTAAAGCAATAAACACACACAAGAAGATTAACAAACGATAGAGAAGCGGTCAAAATACTATATAGAAACCATACAACCATGAATAATCCGATAAAACGCAAGTTTGTTTATTAGTGCAATGATAATCCTTTATCTCGAAGCGGGCATATCATTATTAAGCTTTAGGCACGGTACATTCATCCGAATACCTCGACACCGAAATCTTGTCACAACTAAAGTGCTGTTTAAGGCCATCCTATAGTCAATTTCTAATCTATATAGGGAATTAAGGCAAAACAATGTTGTCCTGTTAATACACTAGGCCCTGTCTGGACTTTTACCCAATTATTGCTTGATGTTGTTTTATTACACTTTGTTGTCCACCTCCAAAAACAATTACCAATTACTTTAATGAAACAATACTAGTTGAACAATTATCGGGTCTCTTGCCTGGTCAACTAAGTATATCAAAAGGTAAAAGACAAGTGTCATTTGTGATCCTATTGGTTCGGGCATATAGAACACAACATGGAGAGGCTTATCTCGAACATAGGTATTACTGGTTTTAAGTCTCACTATACCCAGTTGAATGATAGGTCGCATGTACAAATACATAAACAAGTATGAGGAGATAAACATAATTAAACAATCAACGATAATTAAGACAATCGAGATAAACAAACCAAAATTTCATTCCTGCATAAACATGCTGATACTCTGAAAGGTATCAGCCATAGTCATTGTAAAAATACACCACGGTTTGATATATGAACGATTAAAATAAAGAAACCTCAATCGAATGTGGTATTCGGTTGTGTGAAGATTACAAGAGTTTTCTTATGATCTTGAGGCTCATTTCTGACCTTCTTGGCTCTTCTATACGTCTGAGAATCGACTTGGTGGTTTAGGGATTTTCTTGCACACCTAAAACTAAGTTTAGGGTCTTGTATTTATAGCGTCTGGAAATTGGTCAATACACCGTATTCAATGCAGTCAATACAGCGTATTGATGGAGTTTCCCTGGTTAGTATGAATGTTGACCATTTATCATTAATGACCATAAATTGTCATTAATTCTGCGTGTAATTTGCATCAATCATCATTAAGTGCATTCAACTTTCCATATAGGGATTTCATGACCACGATTTTCATTAATTGTAAGATCACTGATTATTGACCGCATTAAATGCATGATCTTTGACTATTGACTGTGGTTATCTGTGAAGTGCCGGCACAGATACGTCGTATCTTCTTTGCTGGATACGGCGTATTGAGGTAAAACCTGTTCGTTCTTCTTCGTTGACCAAAGTGTTATATATGTCGTATCGTTGATGCGAATACGGTGTTTTCTTCAAAGTCAGGCAATGGTCTTTTAGTTCATCAAGTCTTGGATACAGCGTATGCTTCTAGAATGATACATTCGTATAGGATGTCAGAATTAGTAGAAATTCTTGAACTCTTCATTTATGCTCCAAAATGAGTGCTCTTTTAGAATAAAACTTCACATATGCCTCCATAATTCTGCCTTATAACAAATATATGCCTAATTAAGTACCCATTTTCTTTAGCATTATTATTTAAAATGGGTATTTTATTTGGAATAAATGATGCTATAAAATAGACATTATTTGATGTCATCAGCACCTTCAGATCATTCCTTATCCGGACATACACCACCAGACACCACCGATGCTGATTCATCTACACCACAGAGGTTTGTTCATCGATCACTTGCTAGGACTCCACAACATAGTGAGGCTTTTAGACGTTGGAGGTCTACACAATTGTCTACCTTTACCCACCGACTACATCAAAGTCATCCTTAGGTTCATCTTCTGAGAGGTCATTAGATTCATCTTCACCTTCTTCTTGGCCATCTTGCAGAGATGTAGGTTCCCGATGCTTCAGTACCATATCCTAACTCATGTTTCGAGGTTCGATGCCCCTACTTATGCTTGATCTTTTACCTTACTCAGAGGTTTAGAGATTCATACTCACTAGAGGATAGTGAAGAGGAGCATATGGAGGTGGATACTGCTGATGCAAAGGCTGTTGCAGATATAGGTATTAGTGAGGGAGTTGTAGCTCACCTTGATGATAGTGTAGGTATGGGATTTATGATTGCTGCTAGTGATGTTAGGGAGGATGATGAGGAGTTTGAGATAGAGGCTAGTGCGGCAGACACGAGAGAGATGGTTGTAGATCCATTGGCTATTGGTGATTGTTCCTGTGTTTCTAAAGAGGTATTACCTGATCTGGGATACTATTTATGATGTATGAGTTCAATACATGTCAGAGGTTCATTATTAATAGGATTCTAAGATTAAGGACCACTCAGAGACAGTTGGAGACTTGTAAGATGGGTAGTTGTGGAAGAAGCGAGCATAGTTTAGTTGAGAGGATTGGGAGTTTGAGACTGGAGTACCTAAAGGTTCGAGCTATGTTGAGTATAGAGAGAGATCGGATTGACAGTATTCGTTGGCGCATGGCACTTTCACATGAGGTGTTTTGTCAGGTTCGTAGGGATCGTGATCAACGCGGAGGAGACTTTGGAGGGGTTGGAGTCGTATGTTGAGTGAACATTCGGGTTTTTCGCCCTTAGATAGTAGTACCATGATGATTGTAGGAAATTAGGACTGTTGGGTAGGTTATGATGTTGGCAGAGTAGAATTAATCGTAAATCGTTGTACCTATTTTGGGGTTGTTGTATCCGTAATTATGTTTGATTCGTGATGAAATGAAAAACTTTGTTTTTGATTTCTTCTCGCGTATTCATCTTATATTGTTTTTTACTTGTTCTGGGTTAAAACAGGTTCTATTTATTTTCTAATAAACCCTATTTCATTTTTAAAAATGGCTATATCTCATATCAATCTCTTCGTGCGTTGATGTCTTGTGACAAATGAATGTTTCACTCACTCCGGTTGACCTAAAGCAATCAATAGAACTCATTAACTGACTGTGTGGATGAAGCGTTGGCTGCTATTGAGGCGACCCGTGCCTCCGTAATGCTCTCGAGGCTGAGACTCAAAGCCAGAACGGCAGTGACGGCGATAATGGAAATGGCGATAATGGAGATGGTGAGATGGGAAATGGTTGAGTATGGAGATGGTGGGAATTGGAAATCCAACGTGAATGGTAGAGGTTGATAGAATTGTTGCTAGAGAATGCACATATCTGGACTTCATTTAAAGTGTCAACACTCAAAACCTTTAAGGGAACAAGAAAAGGAGTGTCGGATTATAAGGTTGGTTTTGAGAAGATGGTAACATGTTCCATATCAGACAAAATGCCCAGAAGAAGTCCCAGTTAAGTATGCTACTTGCACACTATTAAATAGTGCACTAACTTGGTGGAACTCACATAAGAGGACTATTGGGACTGAGGCTGCATTTGCCATGTCATGGAGAGAGCTCACGAAGCTAATGACTGAAGTGTACTGCACAAGAAACGAGATTCAAAAGATGGAATCTGAGCTGTGGAACTTGACTGTGAAGAATAATGATTTTGCTATGTTATACTTAGAGATTTCAAGAGTTGACTATGATGTGCACCAAGATGGTCCTAGAGGAGGAGGATCAGGTTAAGAAATTCATTGGAGGACTCCTCGATAACATCCAAGGGAATGTAATTGCTGCTGAACCTACAAGACTGCAAGATGCTGTTAGGATTGCTAACAACTTAAAGGACCAAAAGTTGAAAGGTTATGCTGTGAAAAATGCTAAAAACAAAAGAAGATTGGAGGTCAATCAGAGAGACAACCGTGGTCAGCAACCACCATTCAAAAGGCCAAATGTAAGAGGTCAGAATGTGGCAAGAGCCTATACGGCTGATAACAATGAGAAAAAACCATATAATGGACCGTTGCCTCTCTGTAACAAGTGTAAGCTTCACCATGAAGGACCATGCCCAGTGAGATGTGGGAGTGTAACAATGTTGGGCATTTTTTAACCCAGGATTGTAGGGTCCAATCTCCCCACTACTTAAATCAGAGGGGTCAAGTAGTGAATCAGGTTGGTCGTAATTGTTTTGAGTGTGGAAGGCAAAATGACACTACATTAGTGTTTGCCAAAGTTATAGGATCAAAATGTGGAAACAAAGCTGGATGGAAACAAGATGGAAGTTGGTTGATTGAAGCAAGAGGGAATGCATATTTGCTATGTGGAGGAGACGATAACCCGATTCTATGTCGTAAGGGTACGTTTCTTCTTAACAATCGGTATGCTTTCATACTATTCGATTCGGGTGCCGATATAAGTTTCGTATCGACTACATTTAGTACTTTGCTTGATATAACCCCCGATACTTTAGACGTTAGCTATGCTGTCGAATTAGCTAACGGGAGAATTTCTGAGACCAATACCGTGCTTAGAGGTTGTACGTTAGGATTATTAGGTCACCCATTCAATATTGACCTAATGCCGGTAGAACTTGGTAGCTTTGATGCCATCATCGGCATAGATTGGCTAGCTAACCATCATGCGATGATCGTTTATGATGAGAAGGTCGTGCGGATTCCCTATAGAGATGAAGTTTTAATAGTTCAAGGTGATAGAGGCAGTAGAAGAGAGAAGTCAAAGTTGAGCATTATATCGTGCACTAAAACTCAAAAATATATTGAGAGAGGTTGCCTAATTTTTCTGGCACAAGTAACGAAGAAGGAAACCGGAGACAAGTCAGAGGAGAAGCGACTTGAGGACGTTCCGACTGTACGGGACTTTCCGAAGGTCTTTCCAGAGGACTTATCTGGATTACCGCCAACGCGACAAGTTAAATTTCAAATTGACTTGGTCCCTGGTGCTGCACCTGTGGCACGAGCTCCGTATAGATTAGCACCGTCGGAATTGCAAGAATTGTCTACTCAATTACAAGAACTTTCTGACAAGGGATTTATAAGACTGAGTTCCTCACCCTGGGGAGCCCCGATCTTGTTTGTCAAAAAGAAAGATGGATCTTTTCGGATGTGTATCGATTACCGTAAGCTGAACAAGCTGACTGTGAAGAATCGATATCCATTTCTGAGAATCGACGACCTATTTGATCAGTTGCAAGAATCAAGAGTCTACTCTAAGATCGACCTGAGATCTGGTTATCATCAACTCAGAGTTCGAGAGGAATACATTCCAAAGACAGCGTTTAGGACACGCTACAGTCACTATGAGTTTCAAGTGATGCCGTTTAGACTGACCAACGCACCGGCGGTATTCATGGATCTAATGAATCGGGTGTGCAAATCGTACCTAGATAAATTCATGATCATTTTTATTGATGACATCTTGATCTACTCTAAGAGCGAGGAGGAGCATGCAGAACATCTTAAGTTAATTTTAGAGTTACTTAAGAAGGAGGAATTGTGCGCCAAGTTTTCAAAGTGTGAATTTTGGCTGTCAAATGTATAATTTCTTCGTCAAGTGATTGATAGTAAGGGCATTCACGTAGACCCAGCTAAGATTGAGTCAATCAAGGATTGGGCATCGCCCAAGACTCCGACAGAGATTTCATCAATTTCTAGGTCTTGCTAGCTATTACCGATGATTTATCGAAGGTTTCTCAAAAATTGCCAAGCCTATGACGAAGCTGACTCAAAAGAACGTGAATTTTGATTGGAGTGAAAAGGCAGAAGCTGCATTTCAACTGTTGAAGCAGAAGTTGTGTAGTGCACTAATTTTATCTTTACTCAAAGGTAGTGAAAACTTTTTGGTTTACTGTGATGCTTCTCGTAAAGGATTGGGCGCAGTTTGATGCAAAGGGATATGTTCATAGCCTACGCATCACGCCAACTTAAGATTCATGAGAAGAATTACACTACACATGACATAGAGCTTGGAGCTATAGTATTTGCTCTCAAAATGTGGAGACATTATTTGTACGGCATGAAGTGTGTTGTGTTCACTGATTACAAGAGTTTGCAACATATTCTAGATCAGAAAGAGTTGAACATGTGACAATGTAGATGGTAAGAGTTGTTGAGTGATTATGACTGCGAGATACGTTATCATTCGGGAAAAGTGAACGTGGTGGCGGATGCCTTGAGCCGAAAAGAAAGGCTTAAACCACTACGAGTTCGAGCTTTGGTTATGACGACTAGTCTGAACCTCCCTGTGCAGATTTTAGAAGCTCATGTTGAGGCAAGAAAAGAGGAGAATTATGGAACAGAAGATCTGTGTGGTATGATTAATAAGATAGAGCTACTTGCTAATGGAGCGTTTTGCTTAAATGGGAGAGGTTGGATACCCTGTTTTGGTGACTTAAGGGAGCTGATTATGCACGAGTAGCATAAGTCAAAGTATTCAGTACATCCTGGATCGAACAAGATGTACCAAGATTTAAAGAAGCTGTATTGGTGGCCGAATATGAAGGCTGAGATTGCCACCTACGTTAGTAAATGTTTGACCTATTCCAAAGTCAAGACCGTGTCGCACCCCGCCAAGGCAGAAAACACGAGGTGTAACATCATGGATATCATCACAACACAATGGTGTCAACAATAGAGAATCACTACATGCATAACTAATGTAAAAGACACGATGTGTCATGACAATTCCGAAAACAAAAGAACGGCATCTTGTATTAATGAAAAAGGGGTCTCATCAATACAAATACAATGTCTTACAAACCTAATAAAATCATTTAATAATTCATGCAAAAAAATACGAAACAAAATCAACGGGGAACTTCCGATGCAGCCTAATGGTCTCTCTAGCCATTTTTATTTACTTCAACACCATCATAACGCTCACATGAAAATGATGCTTAAAACGTCAACACAATAGTTGGTGAGAGTCATAGGTTTTACGACACCAATACAAGATTTAAATCAATTATTGTGATTATATAAAAAAACAAAACATGGCAGGACAAATAAGCTGGCTATTATACATGCTAGCATTCATGCAACTAAGAATCTTAATTTGGACGGAACGTGTCCCCCGATCCAATGCAATAAAAATAGTCATGGAGAGGAATGAAATCCCCAAATCCCAGACTCTTGGTACCGTATCCGCACACAAACAAGTTCATACCTACACCAAGTAGGCGAAACCTCTTACCCACAGAGTAGGTGAAGACCAATGTAACATCATACAACATGCAGCACATAACATATAATAGCTACTTAAATATCCATGTGTAACTTGAACCATATAATCACATAATCAAAACATTTTGAAACATATTTTGCATCACTTCCATCCCAAGAAAACATAGTAAAATGGGACTATGAAACTCACCTGGATACTCAAACGCGGCTTCCAAATCTCTACACGCAACTATACAAATAAATAAACACGGTTACACGCGACCAAGCTAAATGCTATAGTCCATGTAACACACATATGATGGATGTCTAAGGGTTTAGTTAACCATCATGGGTCACCCCGACACCATGCCCAACCTTAACCATCTTACTAACACTTTACACTAGTTACTTACAATTAACTTAAAATTGCAGAATTTTAGTGTCTCTTTACGTACCCAAAACCCTTACTTAATGATCTTCATAAATTATACCAAAAATCACCCATGTTCATTTATGAGTATATTAACTACCTTGTGATTCTCAAGTATTACTTACACGAGTCATGCAGACCCGTGTGTTGCACACGGCTTGTGTCAATTTTTTTGTTGCATGGTGTGCGTATAATGGTCGCTTGCATCGTGATTTTGTCGAGTGTTGATTCGTTTGTTGGATGGGTTGTGTGCAATTTGTTTTCGCTTGGGTTGCGTATAAGGTTTAATTGCATAATGAATTTGTGATGGTGTATAGTTTGGTAATCGGCTGTACTAATATGATATATAAGATAATTTTTGAGCCCAAAAAGTATTATGCGACAATTTGAGTGTAATTCTTGATTGCATAATGTTCTATCAAATGTTGATTAGCGTTGTGAATAAAGAAGCTGAACATCCAAAATCCTCTTATCTTAAAGTTATCCACGGTCTAGCTCGAGTTTTCTTTATAACCTATTATGTTTGAATTGACTATGAGCGTGTATGTAACACTCTCGATATATTTACTTGGTTTGTTAAGATGCTAGGTGAGTGATCTTTATTCTGATGCCCTCATATTTGGAAAAGAATCATCTCATGTGCCATTACTACACATCGAACTTTGATTATATACATTAAATTTGGTGAACTTCAATACAAAGCTATTGCCAGCAAAAATATTCAAGCAACCCATTTAGAAGATTTTCTTTCTTTCCTGTTAAATGGTGGACATATGGGTTTTTTAAGATAATAGAACCATGAATACATGAGTTGACTATATAAAAGTCCAATGGAAAAAGCTGGAACATGAAACATCCATGATAATAAAATAAATAGGTCAATTGGGTTACACGTTGCCTCAAACGTGTCGAATGGGTAAACTTATAAAAATGGCTAAAATGAAAACGGCATAAACAGGGCAAGATTCACCCAAGTGTACTTTACTTATGACAAATCGCATAAAATCCGAAATCATTTTATTTCATAAATAAGATCATGCAAACATATTTAAAGCATACAATATTTGTGAAATTTAAGAAAAGAAAGACAAAAAGGTGTTTGTAATAAGCCTTGACCCGTCTTCATATGTTGCCTAATTTAAAACACATACAACATATTAGCCAAAAAAAGGTAATAGTATCTCAATATTCCTTTGACATTATAGCAGCAACTACTTCGGAATTCAATGATACATTATCATCAAGAAGAACATGTCAATGTAATATCGTTTATTAAAAAAAACCATGGAACAGCTAAAGATAAAAGCCTTAGTTATTAATATGACACAACTACTAACCTATGGATGATATCTTCCCTTGATCAGTCGTCAGCTCACCAAAAAAACATGAATGGGACAAAACTAAACCTGCACATATCATTCCCGAAAATCAAATTATACTCGGCATGTTGTATCGTATTTGACATGCTAATTAATTACTCCGTATAAAACATATGGCTTAAAATCCTAACCCAACTGATTTTTGTTGCGGCAAGCATCTGAGTTAGTAATACCTGCATTAACATACATAGCCATATATATTAAAAATAATGTTTATAAACAAATGTATGTAGAAAATGCAGTTGCAGCGAGTACATGACCCGCAGACTGAAGCCGCAAAACACCCCTGAAGTAAGTAAACACGATATGTGGGCTCAAAGTTTCAAATACAATTTCTTATCATGCATTCTTTTTGTTTCACCTTTAAGTTCATATTGTACAAAGAACATATACAAAAGTACCTTTGCTCGTTAAGAGAGTTTGAGGTGCCTGTTGTCAGCTGCCTGCTCATAAGATTGTCCTAATCTAAAGGTCCCAGTCTTTCTGAAGAGCCTAGGGCACCCGTGATGTCATAAGTATGAATAATTATTTATGCTCTATCAACCAAAGACCCTGATAAGTGACTTATCTTTGTATCAAAAGAAGATGAAAAAGCCCCATCTTTTGGGGATGGTCAATGTTGTACAATGATCAAAAATCAATGTTAAAATATGTTTATCGAAAAAGCATCTTCAGGGCATGCTAACCAATGAGATACCTCAAACGTCGCAGACACAATAGATACAGAAAGGGCAAAAGTTTAACTTAAATTGATGCGACATTTTGGGAGTCTTATGTGTGTCATTTATCCAGATTTGACATTCTTATGGCTGTTTCATACCTACTCCTTGGAGAAAACTATTCTATCTGAAAGTATCAAAGTACACCAAAGACCTTTGGCCTAGCGGTATGTGAGTGACCCATCAACAAATAGGTTGTGGGTTCCTCACATTCTGCATTCAAAAAAGTAACATGATATGTGGGCTCAAAGTTTGAAATACAAAATATTATCATTCATTCTTTTTGTTTCACCTCCAAGTTCATATTGTTTGAACAACATATGCAAAAGTACCTCTGCTCGTCAAGAGAGTTCCAGGTGCTTGTTGCTGGCTGCCCACTCATAAGATTCTGCCAATCCATAGGCCCCGGTCTTTCTGGAGAGTCTAGCGCATCTGTGACATCATAAGTATGACTGATTGTTAGTGCTTTATCAACCAAAGAAGTCGGTAAGTGACTTATCTTTGTATCAGAAGAAGATGAAGAAGTCCCATCATTTAGGGGATGGTCTATGTTGCACAGTGATTGTAAATCTAAGTTAAAGTCAGTTTATTAAGAATGCACCTTCAGTGCAAGCTAACCAATGAGAGACCTCAAACTTCAGTGCAAGCTAACCAATGACTTATCTTTAACATAGCCATATATATGTATTAAAAATAATGACTATAAACAAATGTATATAGAAAATGCAGTTGCAGCGAGTACATGACCTGCATACTGAAGCCGCAAAACACCCCTGAAATATTTAGCAATACCACATTCTAAAGTCACAACAACAATGGCTTTCCGATATAAATGAGTAAAAAATATTTATCTAACTACAACATAAAGATTATCGGTTAAAGCCGCCTAATAACGTTATAATGCTTTGGTAAACTCTTACCTTATGAGTCAACTCAACAGCAATATATCGCCATATGTTTGTAGAAGATCACGAAAGTAGCGTTTCATGACCATGGGGTGTCGGCATTTACCCAAACTATATTCAGGGGAACCCGATTATATTCCAATTATAGAGAAATTCATAAATTAAACAACAAACCATTTCATGATCAACATCCATACCATATCTTCATGCTCAAAAATAGAAAGTCGGGATTTATAGCTCAAATCATCAATTTGCTCCCGTGGAATTGAACCCCGAACCTGAAATTAAAAAACATTCACTACTCAAGTATTTAGAAGGCAAATACTATTATCCATCCATTCAAACATTGCATTGTGAATTAAATATATCTGGAGTGCCACCTTTTTCAATATGTAATTATTTACCTGGAAAAATGATGACTTGAATCCATCATACTCCAACAATTTTTCATACTCCAACAATTGTGAACTTTTTATTGATACTCTTTTGAGTTTATCATTTTCTTCTTGAATTCCACTTAATTTCATCTTCAAATCATCTACTAACTGTAACATAAATTACGGTAAACATATGTCAACCTATTAAATCAAGCCCTAAAATAATTTAACCTCAACATATTCGATGATTACCTTCAACCTGATTGTTTATATTATAGCTACAACAAAATTGTTAGAAAATATGATTTTTGATATTAGTTTCAACATCAACATACCTGGGATTCTAAAATTCGATCTTGAATCTGCTGCGGGAAATCAATTGTAGCTGCTCTATGAAAAGAAGAATTGATTTGTATATTTTTCTTGTGTAAATGGAGGATGGTTTGATGTTGTAATCTTTAATAGCTCTTTGAGACCGATGATCTTCTTATGAAGAAGTGTAACTGCATAATGAATGTCAAACCACAGGAGTCTTATTTGTATGCAGCAGGCTTTTGTATATATGGCTATGTGGGTATACAAAGCATTTAAAGATACAGCCCCAATAAATTTAGGGGCTCAATCTTTTAGTATAATAGATGTGTAACTACCTCAAATAAAATCAAACTTCAAAACTGTCCTAATTCGGATCTGATTGCACACCAAAATATATCACTCTAACTACCATACTTAGACATGCTTTCAGAGGCTAATTTTTACAGGATTATCCATAGACATATGAAAATTAACTACTGTAGAAGGGCTAATCTTAATTACACTTTTAAGTATAGGTTTTACCGTCACAAACATGACCTAAATCTGACCCGTATTTACTGATCTGACAACTTTTAGTGTAACCAACAATTGAATGACTTTCCGACCTTAAAAACTTTTGAGGCTGGATTTTATGGAAACTAGACTCGCTGAACTTATCAATAGACATAAGATTCATCAAAAATCTCGTTCCTAATCATGAGATAACATGCGAACAAAATGACTTAAAATTCTGCTCAACCCTAAATTCAATTTTATCGCATTCTAACTCTAACCGGATACATCAATATGATTCTAATTAAACCCTAAACACTTCTAATTAAGTTTAACTTCATTAATTTACAGATTTTATGAAACCCTAATTTATCCATCACTTTATTGTTACATTAATTAAAAAGAAAATTAAACAACTAGGGTTTAAAAGCATACCTTAATTCTTGATTCTTGAAACCTTAAATCACCAAATTGATCTTGAATAAAAAAAAATTATTCTTATTCTCTTGGGTTCGTCCGGTTTTTAAAAAAAATAGGGGTGAGGGGTTTGTATTTATAGTGAAGGAAAAGAGATTTAGATAATTACCAAATTAGAATCTCACTTTTACTAAAATTAGTTTTCCTTTTTTTTCTCTTAAACCGGCCGAACAACCTTATTATTATTTTTTATTTTTTTTATTATTTACACAAAAACCCTTTAATTTTTATTTTTATAAAACCTTTATTATTTAGACATCCTTCTAAATAAAACTAGTTTTAAATACCTAAAAATAAATTCACTTCATGCTTTATTTTTCTGACTTAATAATACTAGAATCTACTAACTAAATTTCTATTCTCGTGAATTCCTATCATCCAAATACGTATACATATACATATAAATACGTACACATATAAAATTTTACCATCATTTTCATTGTCACTAAAATGTGAACATAATGAAATATCCATAGCAACCATAACTTTAATCACCATGAGACGACCACGCTCAATGGATTTGTAACCAACTGGCATAAGATCACATAAACACATAATTACTATAATACATAATGAAACTCAAATCAGTACTAACGGTTGACTAACCTGCTCAAAGCATAGTTGTCACAGTATCCCCTCCTTAAGGAAATCTCGTCTCGAGATTTAACTAATAGTTTCAACATCATCATCAACAAACAATTGAAAATACTTAGCTTTCACATGGTCCTCACGTTCCCATGTGAACTTAGGGCCACGCTTTGAATCTCATCTAACTTTCACGATCGGAAACCCACTGCTTACAACTTCGCTTGCCCATACAAGGGTACGAATAACAGCATAACAACTCTAAGCAAAAATAACATCCAACTACATGAACATCGCCCGTCATCGAGGAAACTCGTCAAAAACCTTAAGTTGTGTAACAACGTCATTCATAACCTAACCCCGCAACTCATCAAACAAGAACTGTCTTGGAACTAAGTTACGAGTTGTTACAAAGCTCAACGTTTTTGAAGAATCGGCTCGACTTCGAGTTTATTCAAAATTTAACATTAACCAAACAACCTCAGAACATTAAAGGGTGCACTAAAGTCTGTCAGTAACCCTATGTACCCAACTTTAATTAGTACATCCAACGATAGCTTGCTCAACGAGCAAATGTGGATACTTAGTTTTTATGAAATCCTTATGACCTCGCTTCGAGTTCCAATGGACTTAACTATCGGAATCCTACTACGCTTCAAACTTTTAACCTCACGATCGATAATCTCAACAGGTTCTTCAGCAAAACGAAGAGTTTTGTCTACCTTAATTTCTTCTAAATGCACATGCAGATTTGCATCCGTCCAATACTACTTTAAATTTAAAACACATCAAATATACTACTAAATTATTGAAACAATCTTAATCAATAGGCCATAGGACTGATCCCTTTAATGATCTCAAATGGTCCTACATATCTTGGTGCTAACAGGTCTTTCTTTCCAAAATGCAATACATCTTTCCAAGACGACACTTCTAACATCACTTTATCACCAACTTCCACTCTAAATGTTTGTGCATATTGTCAACATAGCTCTTTTGGCAATCACTAGCCGCTTTAAGCTTCTCCTTGTCGGTTGTCTCTTGTACCAACTTTGACCCAACCAAACTACTTTCTCTAATTTTAGCCTACAGAACAGGCGACCTACATTTCCTTCTAAACAGTGCTTCAAACGGAGCACATTGAATACTCGAATGATAACTATTATTATAGAAAACTCAGTTAAGAGTAGAGGAGTATCCTAATTGCCACACAAAAAATCAATCACGCACGCTCTCAGTATATCCTTCAAAGTCTGAAAGGTATGCTCACTTTGTCCGTCCGTTTGAGGATGATAAGTCGTACGCATGTTATAGCCATGTTCTTAATGCCTTCTTCAATGTCTACTAAAACCGCGAAGTAAATCTTCCACCATGATCTGAGATGATCGACACATGCACTCCATGCCTTATAACTATCTCATTAGTGTAAAGTCTTGCCAAATTCCCCATTTTAAAATATTCACGTACTACCATGTAATGGGCATACCTTAGTCAGTCTATCGACTATTACCCAATTCGTATCATACCCACTACTTGATCTTGGCAACCTTGTAATAAAGTCTATAGTTATTATATCCTACTTTCACTCGGGTATCTTTAGTTGTTACAATAAACCCGAAGGTCTTTGATGTTTCAGCATTCACCTTTAAATAAGTCAAACAATTGCTAACATAGGTAGCAATATCCTTCTCATACATGGCTACCATACATATCTCTAAGGTCATAGTACGTCTTATCCATTCCCGGATGTACCAAATACCTCAATGCATGAGCCTCGTCCATCATTAATGTCCTTACATCACCTATTAATGGAACCCATAATAAATACATACCTCCACCTTCCTTCCTTTCCATTAGTTGGTCCAGGCCACGCAGCATTTCTGTTGTCGCGTTCTCTACCTTGCCTCTTTGCATGAGTACACAACCTAATCCTTGATTTGACGTGTCGCAGTAAACTACAAACTCTTTGGATCCATCAGGCAATGACAATATTGGTGCATTTCACAAATTGCCCTTCAACATCTGAAAAGCTTCCTCTTGTTTCTTGGCCCACTCCTACTTCTTATTTTTCTAAGTCAGTGAAGTAAGGGGTTTAGCGATCTTAGAAAAATTTACTATAAAACGCGGTAGTAACCTGCCAATTCCAAGAATGATTGTATCATGGATGGCGTCTTAGGTACTTTTAATTCTTCATTGCTTCTATCTTACTAGAGTTTACGTGAATATCATTGCTGTTAACCACGTGTTTAAGAAACTCACTTCTTATAGCCAGAGTTCATACTTGGAAAACTAGGCAAACAACTTTTCCTTCTTCAGCAGCTCCAACACCAACTTCAAATGAACCTTGTGATCCTCCTTAGACTTCGAGTAGATCAAGATATCATCGATAAATAGAATAAAAAACTTGTCTAAATACGGCTTGCACACCCGGTTCTTCATGTCCATGAAAACCGTTGGTGCATTGGTTAACCCAAAAGGCATAACCGTAAACTCAAAGTGTCCATATCACGTCCTAAACGCCGTCTTGAGAATATCTTCTCCATGTACTCTTAACTGATGGTAACCGAAACGAATATCTATCTTAGAGAAATAACGCGAAACTTGTAACTTGTCAAACAAGTCGTCGATCCTAGGGAGATTCTTGGTGGTTAGCTTGTGCAACTCTCGATAGTCTATGAACATTCGAAAGGAACCGTCCTTCTTTTGAACAACACAGGTGCTCCCCACGGAGAGTGACTTGGTCAGATAAAACGTATATCAATGACTTCTAAGGGTTATGAAATACCGAAAAGGGTAGCAAACGAATACCGAATTAAAGGCTAGAATACATATAAGGGATTTCACATATGCAAGTAGATGTGGATCCAATGACATAAGAATCCTTTTAAGAAATGATAGAATATCTATAACGATAGGAAACGCAAACAAAAGAGTCAACAAAGCGTATCAAGACAAAAGGAACACATATCGAATAATGATACATATCAAGATTGATAAATGAAAAGATAGGATTCTTATACCAATAACCGACTTTACTCGAAAGAACCAACTAAATAATGTTTTTATAAAAATCAATTTATAATAATAAAGAAAGTCGTTTTAATTATAAAAATCACCTAAAAATCGTCTTAAATATAATCTTTATAAAATTCATTTTTAATCATGGTTGTCATAAAATCCAGAGACAGTCATTTAACAGTGTATCGCATCTTACCCATATAAATTACTTTAAACATCCTTTTTATAATTATAAAATTTATCAAAAACAAGCCTTTAAAAAAATTATTATCATATCTTATTCATAAATATTATCTAAAAGAAAATAGTTTTGTCAGTCAACCAATTATCATATTGTTTCAAAATTTATTGTAAACATAGTTTTTCTTAAAAGAGACATTCCACAAAAGTGTTGTATTCATAAAATCATTTCAATATAGTTTTCCCCAAACACCATCAAGATATTCTTCAAAAGGTTTTCATAATTCGACATTAATATAAAATATGTTACTCAAACAAGGACATCGTAATACCAAAAGAGATTGTAAAATACCGTAAAGACTCTAACAAAATTTTATTGTTTGAAAGCGAAAGAAAGTACCATGAACCATATAGTCAGAATAACAGTGAAGCGAACATGCTCAAGAGAATTTCATACGAAGTGTTAGCCTCAAAATATTGAGTCGAACATGAAGTTCATCCATTATGTATGTTAGTCTCGGTCAATCAATTAGTTAACGTTGTAATAGGAAAGTATCGGGAATCTGGCTCGAAAATTAAACTAATATTGTATATGTTTTGGGTTTAATCCCAAGCAAGACCCGAGCCCGAATCCTAGTTAAATATCCCGCACGTCACTTTAAGTGTCGGGGTATATATATACCTTTTCCACTTTGGAAAAGGTACAGGTTGATTTCATAATTAATATTTCATTTTTCTTATCCTTTCTCTCTAATAATATGGCTCAACATCTTTTCCATTTTACCATACCTCCGGATCTTGTGTTCTAAGGGTGAATCTTATGTTAAAAAAAATCTATCTCATTCATCAGTGATCATCTTTCTCCAGTGCTTGAAACTTTGCTTTCATTTTCATCCGAAATTAAGGACAAAGTTTTCAATCATGGAATTCTTGTTTCAAAAGAGGAGAAATCTCTTCATCTCTTTTCTCATCGGGGCTTTAAAGCTTTCAAGATCATTCATAATTTCCTTAATGAAAGCTCGATGATGATCTATGGAGGGGACATGTCAATATTGGATGTTCCTTATCTCCATTTTTATCCTCCTTGACCAAATCAAGTATGGGGGATCGGGTCAGGCTCAAGACTCGGTTAACAAAAATAAGCGCTTCTCGGAAGGCAACCCGTGTTTCTGTTTTCTGTCTATTTTTTAATAAGTGTAACGTGAGGGGGCTCGCCTCTTCCAATCTTGTGTTTTTGTTGTCTGTGATGATTTGTCAGGATTACCCAAATTATGAAGACTCTCATGCTCGTGGTTTTGTCCAACGCTCACTCGATCTTCATTCATTTACATGCTTATTTTAGGAATCGTATATCCTTGATCTTATTGACTAACGTTTAATCTTTGGCATAATTAATAAACGACTTTAGATTTACGTGAGATTCCCTTTTATATTAGGAATATAATTTAGAATTAGTATGAGGGGGTTGGCAACCCCCACACATTGAGGAAAATGTATCGTTCTAGTATGAGTGGGGAATCTATCGATTTGATCCCACTTGCATTTGTCTATGTCTTTCACGTAACCCCGTTTTACCAATAAAAAAATGTGATTTTATGTCAAAAAATTTAAAAAAAATTGCAAAAATAAAATAAGTGTTTATCACAAATATTGACTTTCCGCATGTGAGAATAAGAATAATTTTTGACTTGACCGAGCATGTTGAGCTCTAGCTTACTCCCTTAACCTTTATAAATGTATAAGCTTTTTCTAGTCTTTTATACAAGAAGCTTTAAAATGCCAATTCTAGCTCAACAGGCCAAGATTTTGCAAGTTTCCATAAACGACTTTAAATATGCAAAGCTTAATTTTATTTGGCTAAGCATTCGTGGATCTTTTTATTAAAGATTTTAAATTTGCGAAGAACGAGAAATGATAGAGTTAAATATAAGTTGGAATGCTAAACAAGGATTAGTTGGAAATCTTAAAAGCTCATAAGTGTAATTTGTCGCTTTTTCTTCTAGTAGCTTCTAAAATGACTAATAATACGTGCTCTTTTTGAAAGACAAGTTAGAGTTTTATCACTCTTAAAAGCCCGTTAAGATCAACATTTTTAGAGTAAGAAGCTTTATCTATGAATTGATAAATAAGAGTTTTTGATCAAAATATGTTTTAATTTTCTAAAAATAATTTTTCCCGGTATACTGTGTAAATATGAAATGTTGCAAAAAAAATGAAAAAGATGTGAAAAATATTATAATGTTGCTAGTATAGTTGCTTAATAAATAAAGGGAAAATTACTTTTTCTTAAATTTAAACATTCCTTTGAACTTAAACTTATTAATCCTTACAAAACTTTGAAACCGGACGTTTGTTAATTCTGATCAGTATTCTCTGTGGGGTGTCAAAAGCCTGGGCCCGATGAGGTCGGGAGGTTCCGAGAAGAAAGTCACTCTAAAGGAATTAACTTACCTACAATGTCTTAATTTTGGAGGAATTATCTTGCTATGAGTTATAAACTTACTAAGTTTTACGGAAAGTTTTTAGTAAAGGGTTCAAAAGTCAGAGAGTCTCGACAAATTATTCTTTGTGGGGTGTCAAAAGCCCGGTCACTTAGCCGACGAGGTTGGGATGTGCCGAGAAGAAATGTTGCTACATGGGACAATCTTACCTTTGAATTCATATAACTAAAAGTGGAACGTGAAACTTGGAAAGGTTATAACTATCTAAAAACGTGGGTTGGATGGTCAAAATTCAAACTGAGCACACACACCTTAATATATAATATCTGTCGGGAGGAGAAGTTTTACACAAATTGCAAATATGAGTAGCGTTAGCATCCCAACTTGTAATTAACAATGATTTCGTTTTTAAGCTTAGTTTGGGAATAAGTGAAAAATCAAGGACGATGAATTTATCTATCTAGGACACCTTAGGATTGAGGTGTTTCTTATTCAGTGATCCTAAATGTTATGATCAATAATGAAAGTCAAGCATGTTGTATATAATGGAAAATAAGAAAAATATGTGTACAAGAAAGAAAAATGGTAAAAACGGGGAGTGTTTAAAAAACTAGTAATTTCTTAATCCCTTTTAATTTTACACTTTGCTACTTTTCAAGGTATTCAATTTAAGGGGGTTGAAATTTTTGGTTTTATAAACATGGATTTATTTTATTGCGTGAGGACACAGCAATATTTTAGTATGAGGGGATTTGGTATGTGCTTAAATACACATTAATGACCAAAAACGGACTTAAAATGCCAAAAATATGCTTGTTTTGTGTTATGTACTGTACAGATAACGGATATTCACAAAAAGACAAAAAACAAGGCAAAAATTGGACAAAACCGAGCACGAGATTGGAAAGAGCGTGGAAAACCAAAGCCGAAGGCATATGCTTCTTAGTGGGCCAACCCAACCCAAGTTAATGGGCCAAGTCAGCCTGTTAAACTTTTAAAACTAGCCTTTATACCACAAAAGCCTAAAAACCCTTAACAAACCAAACCGGCCCAATTATTTAAACCATTAGCCCAAAACCCCATTAACCTAATTACACCGTTAGTCCTTAGGGACTAACACAGATAGTCCTCAACCCTACACCGTTACTCCCTAAGACCCTAACACCCTTTATCTCTTTAACCCTAAGTTTGAAAAACTATAAAATAATACCGAGAAAGCCGGGAAGGCCCAAACCAAGCCAAACCCACCCCTCCTATTGTGCGAATGCCTTTGACCCACTCTTATACACAATCCTGACACACTCCAAGTGCCACGTGGGGACTCTCAAGCCTCTGATTGGGCGAATTGACGCATCAAAGGCATTTTAGGAAAGTCAAAGATGCGATTTAATGTTGATTGATCAAGATTGAAAGAAATTTTGGAAGAATTGAAGCCCTTAGCTGTCTTTCCTCACAAAGAGCACCTCACAAACCCTATAAATAGGGAAGATGATTTTACAGTTAGGATATCTAGTTTTGAGTCTAGTTTATTGCTTATTTACAGCTTATTTGCTCTTCGGAATTGGTTTAAAGAATCTTGTTACTCTTTGAATAAAAATCTTTGTTGATCCATGATGAATGTTATGTGATTAGTTACTGTTGATCATGGAGTAGTTGTAATTATGTTTGTTTAGCATATATGTGAACTCTGCTATGGAGTGTATTGGATATGTGTTAATTGAAATTTTAAACATGATTTTCTGAAGAGTACAGTGCCGGAAATGGATAACTTATAAACTTAAGTTTTATCATTCCACTTAATATATTGGTTTCTAATAACTTAAAAAGGCCGAAAGTATTTGTTGTAATTAATCGATATAATCCCTAGATATCTTTAAAGCCGAAAGGATTTAGAACATGGATAAACTCTATAATCTTAAACTTAATAACACTATTCCAAACACATCATTATCAAAGTGATAATTGCCTAAACAAACATACTTTTGAATACATTGATTGAATCATCTTTAATTGCTTTAATCGTTATAATATCTGATATCGAAGATTTGTTTAATTTGATCCGTTGACAAATCTATTAACCTTAGCACCTCAAATACAAACTGTGAAACTTCAATTCTCCGTTGAACGAACCTGGACTTACCTAAAAGCAATACTATAACAATGGGTATACTTCCCTATTGTAGAGTTTTTAGTAAAATTCAGGTATTTCTATTATTAAAAACTTAAAAACCTTAGAAAACAACACATCAAAGTTTTTTGGCGGGCCGTTGCCGAGATGTTTAAGTTGTTATAGTTTGTTGCTTATATCTGGTGCTATTTTGTTTCTCAAAAATTTTCAAACCCGCCGTACCGTTTTCTGGCAAACGGAAACCCAAAAAAGCGTATTTTTTCTCAGGAAGTACGAGCCGCACTATGCCTTATTTGTGCGGCCGGCTATTCTTGAAAACCCAGGAAGTACTCCGCACTTCACCCAAGTACGCCGCACTTTCTGCAAATTTTCACAAACAGAATTTTATTTCAAAAATCAAAATCAAAACCCCCCAATCTGCTAGTCTTAGGTTCTATAATCATTTGGAATTTTATTTTATCTGATTATATGCCTTTTGTATTTGTAATTAGCTAGTTTATCATAATATTCGAAAAAAACATTAAACAAATTGTCCAAAAAAAAGTCGGCGCACTTTTCCGAGTAACGCCAACCCCCCCAACCTTCAAACTCTTACTAAATTTTTTGTTCTATTCTATAAACTATCAAGGTAGTAATTAATTGAAATGGTATCGAACGAATTTAGGGAGTAATATTCCAAAAAAAAAAAATTCTTTTATTTAATTATCCTTATTTGTTATATAATTAAATTAAAATATATAATATATAAATTTAAAAAAATTAAAAAATATATATATGAAAATAATTTACATTATTTTGAATATTATCCTATTAGCCTTAACTATATATATATAAATGTCTTTTCGCAAAATGCTTAACGTATGTATAAATCTCCTATCTTTCGGAAAACAACTAGTAAGTCTAATATATAAATTAAATAAAAATTTATTAAAAAGGTCTTGTAAATTTAAAATTATCCGAGACTACACTACTGATAAAATTCGATTAATGGAAAAATTGGCATCTCTAACTTTAAAAATGGATTCTCAAATTATAAGCTTAAATGAAGAATTGCAAGATATGCGTGAGAAATATAATGAGCTTAGAAATGGAAACACTTCTAAAAACCACCTAAACAATGACACGTCGATGTGTGAACGTCATGAAGCAAATTACATTCAATCTGAAGGTTATCAAAACCAAAATTCTCATGATTCGTTTTCTCACCAATCCCTTCATGATCCTAATGATTCAGAGAAATCGCTTACAGAATTAAACAATGATGTGAGAAATGATCTGGAAGATTTCAAAAGACATATCCGTAGCATGAGAATTGTTCATTGGAAACTCTATGACAGCAACGATCGTAAAACTACCGGTGTTTTACTCAACAAAAAGTCTAAAACCGTCAACCAAGAGCCTCAAAATAAAATAGATCTTGAAAAATCAATGACTAAATTCTTGGATGATCAAAGAGTTTCAAATATATTTGTCAAGAACAACGTTAATGATATGATTTTAAAGATGAAGCAAAATGAAAAGAATTTCCAAACTAAAATTAAAAACATGGAAAGAAAAATAGATGAGTGGTCGAAGTCTCAAAACGTATCTTCAAAACAAACCGATAGGACTGACCCACCTCCTCCTCAAGCTCACACCGAGCATGTGAATGTCGTACTCACCGGGACTGGAAAGTCCGATTATTCTCTGAAAACTCAAAAAGATTCACCACATCCTATTATCGTTAAAATCGAAAAAGATAATCCTATTAAGACATCAAAAAGGGACTATCACGTAGTAAAAATAAATGAATATCCATTCCGTGAGTATATACCAAAAACCCCATACCCTCAACGTTTAAATGTTGATCATTCCCACTTGAACCGTATTGTTAAGGTATCTTAAATCAAAATAATAATAATAATAATAATAGTAATAGTAAATAATAATAAACCTATAAAAAAACTAATATATATATATATATATATATATATATATATATATAAAATAAAAACTTTGCAGTTTTTAAGTATGTCACGCATTCGGCCGGTGTGTCGCGTATCTCGATTTCTGCATCCAAAAAGAAATTTTTTGAACTTTGTGGGTGTGTTCGCTGGAAACCCTCACGAGACTATAACTCGTCCACTCGGGACACCGAGGGGTTTAAAGGCTTGTTGCATGCGCTAAATGCAACCGTAGTGCCTACGAAATTGTGCTTTTATATTTAATGTTTTTCTTGTAGTTGTGTTTATTATGCAGATTAAATAAAACAGGTGGATCTTGGATTGGTGGTTGGCATTTTACACTTGGAGACTTATATAATTGAAGTATTATATTACATGTGGTAGAATACACATGCTTGGCGTTTCGTTTCGCGCCATATCCTTCATAATTCAGCCAAGCACTTATGAGCCCCGGGAAGTTTCAATTTTACGCATAATGCTCTACTTAAGTGTGGAGGAGCACTCGCTCCTCACAAAAAAAATGCAATGGATTCACTCAAGGATAGCTCCAACGTAGCTATATCTCATTATACCCTGGGAAGTACCGTTTTTCCTTAATTTTCCCTATTTTCTATATTTATCAGTTTTCACATTGAAGGCAATGTTCAACTTAAGTGTGGAGGGGTAGCAAATAGGAAAAATTAATCTTGTCCCTCCATGTTTGCCCTGTAGAAATTTTCAAACTTTCATCTGATATTTTTTGGAAAATTTAAAAAAATTTATATATTGCTTTTCCAAAAACTTAAAAAATGCATACGCTTAGTAAGGCAAATCCAACCGGATTGACATTTTAACTAGCACAAAATCAACCCACCTAAATTGTGAGAATTATAAGCCTCTAGAATATTCGGGTGCCCACTTTTGGTGCCCAAGATAATTTTTTCCTTTAGCTTGTTCGAGTTAGGGTTGAATGCAGTCATATGTGTCTATTCCGTCATTACGGATGTGTACGTATGGTCTTTGTCGCCTTTTATAGGAACATTGATACTGGTATAAAGTTATATGAGTGGGCCGGTAATTTAGTAGCTCCAGAACTTGTGCTTGATCATCATTTACTAGACCGCAGTGAGGTTAATTTATAGACAAAGTCGTATGATAAGAGGTGAAATAAATCCCTATGTAATCATGTATCTGCAGCACTCGCTTTTAGTGTTGAGATCCCTGAAGTATCCCAAGAGCAAAAAAATGTGCTCGTTAAAGAAGAAGTTTTGTGCCAGCCTTAGTTATCGCAGTATCTGGAATGAAAAAAAATTATAAAAAAAGAAGAAAAAAAAGAAAAAGAGAAAAGAAAAAAGAAATAAAAGTTCAAAGTATAAGGCAAGGTTCTGGCACATGGAATGCAATATCTGCTATACCCCAATCATATATCACGTTTTGCCTCTTTTGATTTCTGTCTATTGCTCACCGCCGCAACGGGCATGTTTATGTGTCTAGTACAAGCATATGGTAGCGACCTAGATTATGTATGTGCAATTGAGTGACTTCACAAATATAAAACCTTATCTGAGTGACTCGTGTGAATTCAAAAACAAACACTTCCCTATATGAGGTGCTATGTTATATGTCAATGCCTGAAAAGTTATAAAACCGATAACACTTGTTGAAATTATAAATCTATTTTTCTCCACGTCATGATAAATGATTTTAATTTCTGGCTTCCATTGCTTGAGGGCAAGCAATAAGCTAAGTGTGGAGGGATTTGATAATGCCCAAATTAAAATAAGCTAAGTGTGGAGGGATTTGATAACGCCCAAATTATATATGTTTTCTATGGCATTATATATATATATATTTGATCATTTCTCATGAACTTTTGATACTTAATTAAGCTTAAATTGATTATAGGTTCACTTGAAGACTCTAAAGACCCCAAGCTCAAGAATCTATACACTTTGGGAGGCAAATACAAGAAAGAAAGATTTCTAGCCAAAATTCAAGAAGTCTGCCGCACTTGTAACATTGTGCACCGCATTTTCCTCTGAAGTTCAAACACCGCCGCACTTACAACATTGTGCATCGCACATTTTCCCAAAGATTGAAGAATTAAAGTCCATTAAATGCACCTGCATTAACTCCTCAAACCGCCGCACTTATTTGTAAGTGCGCCGCACTTCCAGTAAAAGTCATTAAATGCTATCGCATTAACTCACAAAGTTCGCCGCACTTATTTGTAAGTGCGCCGCACTTTGGCCTCCGAAAAAGACTCAAATTAAAAATTTAACCCCCTTTTCCCTCTCTCAAACCATCCCTACGAGATCAATCACATCCAAACACAAATAATCACACTTATTGTGGAACCTTTAAGAGGGTTATTTTTAAGGCTAAAAGCCTGCAAAACCTCTCCTCCATCACCACCATCACCACCATCGACCACCACCGTTATAATCCATGTATTTATTATTCCCCCCTTTTTTAAAAAGAATTGGATAGTCCTTGGTTTGATGTTCATCATTGTTCTTAGGTTTTGATCCATCAAAGAGGCATAGTTTTATTGTTATTTCGAATCTATAAGCAATTGTGACGGAATTGTTCATAGTTTCCGAATTTTGCTTTGAATATAATAAAGTGTTCTTGAGAAATTCTTGTGAAATCACCATACTTTGCTCTTAGAATTGGTATGAATCTTGTTACTCTTTTGAATATAATCTTTGTTGAATCCATGATGAATGTTATGTGTTTTGTTACTTTGATCATGGAGTAGTTGTATTATGTTTGTTTTAGCATTATGTGATCTTTGATATAGAGTGTTTGGATATGTATTTATTGAAATGGTTAAACATGATTTTCTAAGTGTAAAGGCCTAAAGGATACTTATAAACTTATCTTTTATCATTCCACTTAATATATTGGTTATAATAACTTATAAAGGCCGAAAGGATTTGTTGTTATTAATCGATATAATCACTAGTTATATTTAAAGGCCGAAAGGATTTATAACATGTGATAACTCTATTTTCTAAACTTATAAAAACTATTCCAAACACATCATTATCAAAGTGATCATTGCCTAAACAAACTTACTTTAATCATTTGATTGAATCATCTTTTAATTGCTTTAGTTATAATATCCGATATATGCAAGATTTGGTTAATTTGATCCGTGACAATCTTATTAACCTTAGCATCTTAATTACAAACTGTAAAAAACAACAATCCCGTGAAAACGACCTGGACGTTGCTTAAAAGCTAACTAAACATAACGTGGGGGGGTGGGGTATATACTTTCCCGAGGTGTAGTTTTTTTTAGTAAAAATCGTTAAAAAAAAAAAAATGTATTTCAAAAGTTATAAATTTAAAACTTGGAAAACACACATCAAGGATACAGTAATATTTTAGTATGAGGGGATTTGATATGTGCTTAAATACACATACCTTTTTCTCAATAAAACGAGCTTAAATGACCAAAAACGGACTTAAAATGCCAAATATAAGCTTGTTTTGTTTTATTTACTGTGCAGGTAACGGATATTCACAAAAAGACAAAAATCAAGGCCAAAACGGACAAAACTGAGCACGGGATTTGAATGAGCGTGGAAAACCAAAGCCGAAGGCGTATGCATTTAAATGGACCAAGTCAACCCATTAAGCCATTTAAACAAAGCCTTATAATTACAAAAAACCCAAAACCAATTCCTTACCCAAACCGGCCCAAAACAAGCCCAAGTCCAAAGCCTTAACAGCCTATTTCCATTAAACCATACACCCTTTTACACTGTTAGTCCTCAAGGACTAACACCGCCAGTCCCTGAACCCTTACATCGTTAGTCCCTAACCCAAACACCCGTTATCATTTAAACCCAATTTTGAAATATTATTAAATAAGCCCGAAAATGGCGCCAACCTCCAAAACGGGGCAAAACCCTCCCCTTTCATGGTTTGAACGCTTCCAACACATTCCCTCACCATCTCTGACACACGCTAGTGCCACGTGGGCACATTCAAGCCTTCCTATTGGACAATTAAGACGCGTAAACAGATAAGGAGATTCAAGGACAGGTTTTAATGGTGATTGGTCAAAGATTTGAGCTTTCCATATGCAAATATGGAATGATTAGGAAGAATTAAAGGCATTAGTTGGTTGTTTTGACCTCACAAGGATAAGCATCACGTCCCTTATAAATAGGGGACGAAATCACACATTGATAACAATGGAGTTTGCGGAGTAGTGTAGTCTTGTTTTTTAAATTATTTTCAGCTTATTTGTCTTTACTTTTTGTCTTTTACATTTCAAGCATTGTAATCTTTTAAGGTTTAATGAAATTTCAGTTTTTAATGTTTTATGCAAACCTATTTTTACTCTTATGCATTTTATCTTAAATCTGTTTCCAAATCATTTTTATAAGCTCTTTAAGCTCTTATAAGTCACTGATACTCAGTTAAGCTTCTCATTAGCTTAACTGAGTTTTATGTTTCATATACTCAAAATCTGTTTTAAGCTTTTAGATGATAATCCTAACAAGAAGGCATGTGGTTTGTACTAAGCTTCAGCTAGAGCTTGATGATAAGCGCTCTTATACATAGTGAGTTCCCTATTTTTAGAGGAAGGGACCGAAGTAAGTTCTTAATTTACTTTTTAGCTTATTTCATGTTTTTTGCTTATTTACTGGCTTATACTCGTTTCTTCTCTGCTTGAAAGTTGCTTAGTTACCTTTTAAATGCTTTTTTATGTTTACGTTAAGCTTATTAGTCATTGAGTTTACTTCTTATATAAATCTGCCTTTTATAATGCTTTTAAACTGCTTATTTGAATTTGCTTATTCTTTTGCTTATTTTTGAAAATGTCTATAAGTCATTTAATAACGCATACGTTTAACATCTACATTCATAATCATTGCTAAATCAGATTTGTTATAAGCTTAAAAACATGCATTTAGTTTTCTAAATGGGTGTTTGGGTTAAGAACCAAAAATAGGTCAAAATGAGGGAATTCCTGTCTTTGGGTCCACTAAGTTTTCATAAAGGGTCAAATTAAGTCTTAGTGTTATCTTAAATAACTTGGAGAAGGATTTATGTTAAGTTTTCCAGTTTATTACAAGGTTTCAAGTCTGTTAAGTCTAAATGAGTTTCATAATGATAAAGCTTCTTTGGAATCCACTTAAGATATGTTATACTTGTTCAAACTTTGTGTCATTTGCATCAAGTTAAACTTGTTTTAAGTTTATAGTATCTGAAATAGGATTTCAATCCTTTTAGCTCAAAGACAGTTACGAAGTTTTTATAGTGTCAAAACTCGTACATATGCAGATCAAGTGTGGTTAAAATCTGGCTTATCTTTGATAAATTTTAATTGAATTTAGTTTATTGTAATACGATCTTAATAGGTTTTATTGTGTCAACTTCCTTTTGAGTCTTTAGTCTAGTTTGCAAGTATCAATTTTGATATCAAAAAGCCAAAATCATAAGTAGTTGTGTCTGTCATTTTCATTTCATTTTTCTAGCTTGTCTTCTAAACCTCTTAGCTTAATCCTAGCTTATTTAAGTTAAGTAAGTCAAGTTCTAAATCTGTTTTTGGGAATTAGCTTAACCTAGTGCTTATTAATATATATTCTTTGCTTAAAGTAGTATAACTCTACTATCACTAAAAGTATGTCAAAGACCTTTAGTCTGTTTAAAATTTTGCTGTCTTTTTGCCTTTTTAATGCTTCTTAGCTTATTGATTTTGCTTATTTTTTTCTCCTAAGTGCTTATAGGGTCTATTAGTTTATCTATTTTCAGCTTATTTGTCTTACTTATTGCTTATTTATTCTTAAAAAAGCCACACATTTGAGCTAAATAGTCATTTAGCTTAAAAACCAACTCTGTCATTTCATTCAGCTTATTACTAGCTTTTATAAAAAGTTGTTTTGTTAAAAAGTGCTTATTCTTATATTAAAGCTTATTCAAAAAGAAAAAAATGCAAAATAAAAATGGTAAGGTGTTGGCCTTATTGGGAGGACTCGAACTCGAGACCTTAACCATAACAGCCTAACACCTCAACCATCTGCGCCCTTGGGTCTTTTCTGTTAGACCTTGGGCGCCATTTGGTTTTAAGGTGTTTTTAGCCAATAAGCTTAATAAGTTGTTTGGCTTATTAACTGCTTATTTATAAGCAGTTTTTCAAAAGTTTAATTTTTCTCGCATTCTTCATAGCTTAAAGTATTTTCCTGCATTTTTCCAGAATTTTAATAATTAGTTTACTATTTTTTATATTTCATTTAGATTAAATCTGTTTTTAATTCATAATAAATAAAATAAAAGTCAAAAAAATATAATTCTTTTTTTTTAATTTTTTATTAATCATTTAGGTCTTTTAAAAATTAAATTTGTATTTCTAAGGTTAAAATTTGAAGTTTTAGGTTTTTAGGTTGCGTTTTAAAATCCCGTTAACGTTTTTCGTGCTTAATTCGTGTTTGCTTTAATAGTTTACTTGTCTTTATAAGTTTTTGCATTTTCATAAGTAGAAATAGAATCCTAAATCAAAAATCTTGAACCATTCAAAATCCCGATCAGAAACTTCAACTCGAAGTTCAATTCACGCCTCGTCGGAACAAAAACGACCTAGAAAACGACTAGAAGGGGTTACTTTCGAAGTTGATACTTTCGGAATTATATTTTATTTGTGAGTTGGTTTATCGCTTGTTAAAATCGATTTGCCGATTCGCCTATATATTATAAATATTAACAACGATCAAGTATGCTTCGTGCACGCTTCTGAACAGTGCATTGACATGGTGGTACTCCCATAAGAGGACAATTAGGATTGAGGCCGCCTATGCCATGAGTTGGGCAGAACTTATGAAATTGATGACAAAAGTGTACTCCAAGAAACAGAGAGTTCCTATAAGATGAGAGACCCGGATGTTGAACTTGGTTGTGAAAGGAAATGACTTGACTACTTAACTAGGAAGATTTCAGGATATGGTGTTGTTGTGTACTAGAATGGTCCAAATGAGAGAAAAAAGTTTGAGAGATTCGTCAGGAGGATTGCCTGAAATATTCAAGGAAATGTTAGCACGCTGAACCCACTAAACTATAAGATGCAATCTATTATGCCAACAACTAAATGGATCAAAGCAGATGGATATGCGATAAGTGTTGAGAACAAGAGAAGGTTGGATAACAACACGAGAGACAATCGTGGGTAGCAATCAGTTTTTAAGTGGCAAAATATTGGAGGCCAAAATGTGGCGAGAGCTTATATGGCTGGGAACAATGAGAAAAAGGGGTATGTTGGATCCCTTCCCTACTGCAACAAGTGCAAGTTGTACCATGCATGGCCGTGTACTGTGAGATGTGGAAACTGTAAGAGAGTCAGTCACATAACTAGGGGTTGTATGGCTACAGTTACTCTAAACACTCAGAGAGCCCCAGTTAGAAATCAACCGGGTATTGTTTGTTATGAGTGTGGAATGCCAGGACATTTTAGTAAAGATTATCCTAAGTTAAGAAATTAGAACCATGGAAACAAGACTGGAAACAAGAGTGGAAACAAGGCTGGAAACCAGACTAGAAGTAATGAAGCTACAACGAAGGATTATGCCATCGGAGGAGGAGCAAACCCCGATTCCAACGTTGTCATGGGTACGTTCCTTCTCAATAACTGTTATGCTTCTATGTTATTCGATTCGGTAGCTGATAGGAGTTTTGTGTCATCTACCTTTAGTGCTTTGCTTGATATTGCACATCTACTATTAACCATTAGTTTATGCCGTAAACTTGCCGAAAGAGAGAATTTCAGAACCAATATTTTGTTCGCTTAGAGGTTGTACGTTGAGATTGTTAAGTCATCCCCGTTCGACATAGATTTAATGCCCTTAGAACTTGGTAAGTTCGACGTCAGACATCATATGAGATTGTGTTGGGCGAAATATCACGCGTTGATCATTGTGACTTGAAGTTCCGTATACCTATTTGAGATGAAGTGTTAATTATTCCAAGGCGATGATTATGACGGCAGAAGTAAGTCAAAGCTGAACATCATATCATGTACAAAGACCCAGAAGTATATACAGAAGGGATGTCAAGTTTATCTAGCGCAAGTTACATCCAAGAAGACTGAGGACCAGTCAAAGGAGAAGCGGCTTGAGGACGTTCTGATCATACGAGAATTTCCAGAAGTCTTGCCAGAAGACTGCCTGACTACCTCCTGCTCGACAAGATGAATTCAATCAAATCAAAATAGTCCCCTGGTGCAGCACTAGTAGCACAGCCCCGTACCGATTAGCACCAGCCAAACTGCAAGAGTTATCCACTCAGTTGCAAGAACTTTCTGACAAAGGATTTATAAGACCCAGTTCCTTCACCCTGTAGGAAGTGTCCGATTTTTTTATGTTCAAAAAGAAAGATGGATCTTTTTCAGATGTGTATAGACTACCTGTTGTAAAAAAACAACTTACTATGAAGAACCAATAACCCACTTTCGAGAATCGAGACGATTTGTTAGATTCAACTGCAAGGTTCAAGAGTCAACTCTAAGATTATACATGAAATCTGGTGATTGATCACCACCTTAGAGGTCGAAAGAGAGGAAGACATTCCCAGACTGTATTTGGACCGTAATGGTCACATATACGAGTTCCAAGTAATGCCGTTTGGTTTGACTAACGCACCGGCAGTATTCATGGACTTGATGAATCGAGTATGCAAACCGTATCTGAATAGATCCGTGATCGTATTCATCGATGATATATTGATTTACTCCAAGAGCAGAAAGGAGCATGAAGGACACCTTAAGCTAATTCTGAGGTTACTTAAGAAGGAGGAGTTGTACGCTAAGTTTTCAAAGTGCAAGTTTTGGCTGTCGAAGGTATAATTTCTTTGTCACGTGATAGATAGCGAAGGTATTCACGTTGATCCTACTAAGATTGAGTCAATAAAGGATTGTGCGTCAACCAAGACACCAACCGAGATTCGTCAGTTTCTAGGTTTAGCTGGTTATTACCGACGATTTATCGAAGGGTTTTCGAAGATCGCTAGGCCAATGACAAAATTGACTCAGAAAAGCATGAAGTTTGATTGGGGAGAAAAGGCAGAAGCTGTGTTTCAGTTGTTGAAGCAGAAATTATGTAGTGCGCCGATATTGGCCTTACCTGAGGGAAGTGAGAACTTCGTAATATACTGTGATGCTTCGCATAAAGGGTTGGGTGGGATTTTGATGCAAAAGGAGAAGGTCATATCCTATGAATCCCGCCAACTCAAGGTTCATGAGAAGAACTATACTATACACGACCTAGAGCTTGGTGCAGTGGTGTTTGCTTTGAAGATGTTAAGACACTATTTGTACGATACAAAGTACGTTGTGTTCACTGATCACAAGAGTTTGCAGCACATTCTCGATAACTCAAAGACATGGTTTTCGGGCATTATTCTCGATAGAAAGAAACCAAACCCCAAAGCTTCCGCCCCCGTAAAAGCGGGTTGAAACAAAGTGTGGTACTTGTGGGGGAGGTCATTCTTAACAACACTGTCCAGCCACTACCAGCAACAAATTACATGACAACATCCCAGGATAATGTGTCCCAGGCCGCTGCGGCCAATTTCAACCTAGCTAATTCTGGTTTATCCGACCTCCGATGGTCCTACATATATCAAATTCGAGCCTCCTGTTTACTTCCTCCAGTTCAGAATCCCTCATGCTAATAGTTCCAAAACAATTCAATCGAGGAAATAATTTCAAATCAAACAGGAGGAAACATTTCACAACCAAGGTCATGTATTTATCGACCTCCGGTTTCATCAACCATAGTTAATCAACCAGTAGCTCATCAAGGACCTGCTCCTCAGACACACGGTGTTCAAAAAACAATTTGAAAAGATATGTCACAGGCCAATGATGCAGTGTTGAGAAACATGCAAAACCAGGCCAAACTTGCAATCCCAATTGCAAATTTAACCTGATATGCTTTCAAAATTTGTTACTGCAATACAGATTCTACTTCCGGTTCTGGAACTCTTCCAGGAACACTGTACCAACCCTAAGGAAGCTTTAAAATGTATCACTACCCGGAACAGTGGTGTTACCAATCCAAGACCGAAAAGCAGTTTATCATGAGTCGATGTGACAAAGGACACATTGCCTCCTCTTCTAATAACAAGCTCCGAAGACGTCCAACCTCTCCTGTTGTTTCAAATTTCAACTCGTAAACCAAATCCTGAGCCAATGATGCTCTGTTATTCTCCAGTTCCTAAAGCATATCAATTCAATATCCATCACGAAGAAAATGATGAAAGGCGAAAGGAAAAGCAGCGATCAAAATCGAGAAATTTTATGAAATCTATAGAGATTTAAGGTTTCGAGATTAGCTTATAACCGATGCATTTATGCTCATGAGCCTAAGTTTGCTACGAGTTTTCCTTTAAAAACCTTGATTGGAAACAAGGAATAACAGGCGAATTGGCAAAACATCCTTTTAATGAGAACTGATCAGCGGTACCCCCTCAACAAGTTTACCAAAGAAACTTGGAGACCCTGCCGATTTCAGATTGTCCATGTGAATTTTAACGGGATTATTTACATGCAACGCATTGGCCGATCTTGGGTGCGAGCATAATCCTCATGCTTATTCCTAGTATGGAAAGTCTATCTCCTTTCTGAATGACCCAACTTGCATTGACCTAAGAGCTTGCAATCGTTCAATCACTGAACCGATCGTATTGGCTGAAGATGTCTTTGTAATGTTGGGAAAATTCCAATTTCCAGCTGACTTCCGTAGTTTGTTGATTTTGAACCTAGACCCCTAAACCCGAGTTCCCCTTAATTCTCGGGCGATTTCTTGAAAACAAGCATGCTTTGATAGATGGTTATGAAGGCGAGATTACCCTTCGTGTTTGGCAAGGAAGCCATCCACCATTCACTTGGACCAAACTTCAAAATACTATCAGCTGATTACAACCAATGACGTGTCAACAAAAACGACGTCATCGATATGGCTTGTGATGAGTATTCTCAAGAGGTCCTAGGAGTTTCAAATGGATTCACGAGTGCAATCCCACTCCATATTTTTGAAGCCTATTGTTTCTACTACTTGCTAATCTCCAACGTCTCACTCCTTTCTTCCGGGACAGTGATTTTCTCTTAATGGAAGAAGCAGATTCGTTACTGCTCTAGAAGATGATCCAACGTCATCTGAAAGTTGATCCAACCTATCAGGATCCTTAGAGGGGGACATCGCTGATTCTAGAAGCATTTTGAACAGTGAACCAACCACCCCCCCCTCCCAAATCAAGAACAATATCTGCCTGAAGTTAGGAAAGAACTCAAAATCTGTGAAGCTAAAACCGCTGAATCTTCCGTTGATGAACCTCCCGAGGTTGAACTCAAGGAACTGCCACCCAATCATCTTGAGTATATCATTTTTGGAATGTGACAACATTAAAAATCAAAGATAATTGTCCTGTCATTATTGCTAAGACTTAAAAGATGAGGAAAAGGCAGCTCTTTTGAAGTTTTTCTTAAGTTCCCACAGCGAGCCATCGCTTGGAAAGCTCTCCGATTTAAAAGTGTTAGCCCGGAATTTTGTACTCACAAAATTTTAATGGAAGAGGACTATGAACCATCTGTGCAAAGTCAAAGAAGAGTAAACCCAAAAATCCACGATGTTATCAAAAAGGAAGTTGAAAAACTCCTTGACGCTGGATTGATTTACCCTATCTCTGACAGCCCTTGGGTGAGCCCGGTACACTGTGTACCTAAGAAAGGAGTATGGACTGTCATCACGAATGAAGAGAATGAACTGATTCCTACTCGATTGGTCACGTGATGGCGAGTAGTTATTGATTACAGAAAACTTAATGAGCCACACCAAAAGACCACTTCCTTTTACATTCATGACCAAATGCTCGAGAGACAACCAGAAACGAATACTACTGTGTTCCCCGATGGCTTCCCGGGTTATTTCCCAGATTTCCAATTGAACCCAAAAGAGATTCAGGAAAGACAACCTTCACAATGCCATAAAGCAGACGGAACTTATTGCCCTATACGTCTGCATGCCTTTGGCTAGTGCAATTGCTCCTAGGCACGTTCCAAAGATGTATGATGGCAATCTTCCATGATATGATTGAAAAAACGATGAAGTATCATGGGATGACTTTTCGGTTCTTTGGGACGTCTTTCTACGTGCCTAACCCATTTAGAAAAAATGTTGAAGCGATGTGAAGACACCAATTTGTCTTTAAACTGGGAAAAGAGCCATTTCATGGTAAAGGAAGGCATTGTTCTCGGACATAAAATTTCTAAGTCTGGACTTGAGGTTGATAGAGCTAAAGTCGAAGTAATAGCTAAACTCCCTCATCCGACTTCTGTCAAAGGTGTCCGTAGTTTCCTTGGGCACGCCGGTTTTTACCGACGATTCATTCAGGACTTCTCAAAAATTGCCCGTCCTATGACTCATTTGCTTGAAAAAGAGACTCCGTTTGTCTTTTTTGAAGAGTGTATCGATTCCTTAACCACACTGTAAAAGAAGATTTGACTGAGGCTCCGATCTTAATTGCTCCCGACTGGGACTTGCCCTTTGAACTAATGTGCGATGCTAGCGATTTCGCAATTGGGGCAGTCCTCGTGGCAAAAGAAAAAACAAGCATTTTCAACACTATACACTATGCTTAGCAGACTATGAACGTAGGCTCAAACCACTAACACTACTACTGAAAAAGATTACTTGCTGTAGTGTATGCCTTTGAGAAATTTCGTTCATATCTTGTCATGTCCAAAAGCATAGTGTATACTGATCACTCTGCCATCAAGTATCTCTTTGCCAAGAGTTTGTTTAATTCCGCTGTGCATAATTGTTACAATTGTTATTGGTAAAACGATCCTAGATGAGTTTAAAACGATCTTTTCAGAATCTCGCCGCTGATCATCTGTCCAGACTTGAAAATCCGCATCAAGACAAACTCGAGAACAAAGAAATAAATGAAGCATTTCCTCTCGAAACCCTTGGATCTATTGCTCTTAAAGATGATAGTACCCCATGGTTTGCAGATTTTGCAAACTACCATGCGGGGAAATTCGTTATCAAGGGAATGACATCCCAATAAAAAAATAAATTCTTCAAGGATGTCAAACATTATTTCTGGGATGATCCCTTCCTGTTTAAGATCTGTACTGATCAGGTGATAAGACGTTGTATTTCTGGGCAAGAATCTTTAGACATTCTCAAAGCTTGCCACAGTGGACCCACTGGGGGACACTATGGTGCCAATTACACAGCAAGAAAGATCTTTGACTCAGGATTCTATTGGCCCACCATCTACAAGAATGCCCACGACTTTGTCACACATTGTGACATTTGTCAACGTCAAGGAAAAATTATGCAATGTGATGAGATGCCACAAAAC